>PISX010021260.1:0-34079 GCA_004024625.1 Mellivora capensis
GAGTTCTCTGGGATGCACACCCAGCAATGGAACTGCCACAGTGCTTTCCAAAGGGGTACAGCTATTCTTTCACTAGTGGTGTGAGTTATACTCGCTTGGTATGATAAAACTAGCAATTCTGCCAAACTGGGAAGTACTGATAAAGAATTTTGATGCTTTCATTTGCATTTTCCTGACTGGAGTGATACTGAACACATTTCCATGTTTACTGACCATTTAGCATCCTCTTGTGTGAATTTCTTGCTTATATCTTTGCCCTTTTCCTTTGGATTGTTCCATTTCTAATGGATTTAGAGAAGTGCTTTAAAGAATCTGGAGAATATGTCTTTATTGGTTATGTGTTAAAATTATCTTCTACTTTGACTTGTCTTTCCACTTTGATTATGATGTTTGTGTTATATGTAAGTTTTAAACAATTCATGTACTCAAACATATCAATCTCCCTCCCTTTGTAGCTTGTGCCTTTTGTACTTAATACATTCTCAGTGCAGAGTATGCTCAAATTTCTATCTTCCTCTCCCTCTGCTCCTCCCACCCAATAAATACAAATCCTAGGGGAAAAAAAAATCCATTATTGCTTCTGCCTTTTTTACTCAGCGTCCAAGAAGTCAGGAAAAATTTATTTTGTAACTATTTTACAGTCTGTAAAAACTCTACGTTTTCCCCATGATAACTATCATTTGTGAGCTTGCTTTGTGCTAGGGACTACCCGTTTTTATTTAATCTTTCTAATAAGGTCTGCATAGCCCTAAGTGATCTGACCCCTGGTTACCTCTATGAACTCATTTCCTGCCCGTTTTCCCCTTACTTTGCTTACTTTGGTCCATACTGGCCTCCCTCTGCATATTCCTTCCTCAGGGCCTGGCCCTTGCTATTTCCTCTCCATTCCCCCATCAGATGTTCATATGGCACCTTCATTCACTTCATTATGAAATGTCACATATTCAGAAAGGGCTTTCTTGACAAGCTTATCTAAATGCCACCTACATCACTTCACTCTTTATCTCTAAACCTGTTTTCTTTTTCTTTCTTTCTTTCTTTCTTTTTTTTTTAAAGATTTATTTATTTGTCAGAGAGGGAGAGAGAGAGCGAGCACAGGCAGACAGAGTGGCAGGCAGAGGGAGAAGCAGGCTTCCCGCCAAGCAAGGAGCCCGATGTGGGACTCGGTCCCAGGACACTGGGATCATGACCTGAGCCGAAGGCAGCCGCTTAACCAACTGAGCCACCCAGGCGTCCCACCTGTTTTATTTTTCTTTACATCTTTCACCACCAGCTACGATTCTACAGTATTTGTTTCTTCTGTCTTCCCATCACTGGAATTTAAGCCCCATGAAAGGATTAGTTTCCTTTGTTCAATATCTATATTCCTAGAACAAAACCTGGCACACAATGGGTGCTCAAAAAATATTTGTTGACTTAAAGAACAATCTATAACACAAGTATTATTAATCTTCAAGGTAGAGAAACTAAACCATACAAATAAGTTTTGAATCTATCTGTATAAAAGTCAAATGAGAACAGTGTGGCAAATAAAAACCAGACAGGGAATACAGAATCCCCTTAAAAACTACAAAAATTAGGGGCGCCTGGGTGGCTCAGTGGGTTAAGCCTCTGCCTTCGGCTCAGGTCATGATCTCAGGGTCCTGGGATTGAGCCCCACATCGGGCTCTCTGCTCAGAAGGGAGCCTGCTTCCCCCCCTCTCTCTGCCTGCCCCTCTGCCTACTTGTGATCTGTCAAATAAATAAATAAAATCTTAAAAAAACACAAACAAACAAACAAACAAAACACTACAAAAATTAAAGCCATTGTTACTGTCCTGAGGATTTAAACCTAGCATTGGAAATGAAAGCCATGAAACATTTTAAATGTAGGATATACTACATATTGTCACACAGGCTAAATTTGTAGATTAAATGCACTAAGGGTTTTATAATGAAGAAGTGATCACAGTAGGAATGGGTTACCCTATGAAGAAACAGAAGGCATCACTTAGGAATGGGAGGCAAAAAAGCACTTAATAAGGCAGAATCCTTTACCTTTTTTTTTTTTTTTTAATTTATTTATTTGTCAGAGAGAGGGAGAGAGAACGAGCGAGCACAGGCAGACAGAGTGGCAGGCAGAGGGAGAAGCAGGCTCCCTGCTGAGCAAGGAGCCCGATGTGGGACTCGATCCCAGGACACTGGGATCATGACCTGAGCCGAAGGCAGCTGCTTAACCAACTGAGCCACCCAGGCGTCCCCAGAATCCTTTAAGTTTTACAGCCAAAATTTATTTAAATTTTGCACTGAGATACTGCATTAAAAAGTCAAATCCAGGTTATGTGGTTTTATTCAAAAATTTAAACCTTCAGTAAATTTACTTAAAGAAATAAATACTGGTCTGTATTGAACTAAGCCGATGATGTTACCATATGTTACCATATGATTTATCAGGTTTAGTTTATAAACACAACTGCTATCTGATACATCTAGGGACAGGTATTATCCTTTGTATTAACTGCAAAGGAAAGAAAAATCTCATTACATCAAAACCAAAACCTAGACCCAAGTCTGAGAAAAATGATTTACCCTAATAAAATTAATGGTAGTACTCTAGATATGTATAGTGTCATACTTAAAATTTTTTAAAAGATTTTTCTTTAGCACATTTCAATTGTGGTTAAAATTATTTCTATGAAACATGTCATTAATACCTCAATATTTTTTTTCCATTTCACATGCAGGATGTACACAGATGAGGGCAATAAGTAGTAAGACTGAAAGGAACACCAAGAATAACAAATACAGGTGCTGTAGAAGGACATTGTAGAAGTACAATGAGAATGGATCCAGCAGAATACACAAGAAAGAGTGCAATTAACAAGTTATTTAAATAGAAATTGCCAGTAGCAGCTTAGATGTCGGAGAGAACCCAGTTAGATTTGGCTTTGGCCAGAGGAGGGCTATTCTCATACCACATGTACTGCGCAGAGAGCCCACATACCTTCTACGGCCTTGACCTTTTCCTCCAGCTCTCGTTTTCTCTCTTCCTTTAACATCTGCTCCTGCTCCTTCTTCTGCACTGCGAGAAGAATTTGACGTTCTTCTTCCTCCTCTTTGCGCTTCTGTTTTTCTATTCTTGTAAGCACAGGGGTCTCCTGTAAAGAGCCAATTAAGTGTACAGAGTCAATACACAATAATGTAAGATCAGTTTTTTGCTCTAAGATCCAATTTTTACTGAATTCAATCTATTCAACAAATAGTATTGGATAGGTAGGGAGTTTATATCATAACCTCAAGTCAATTTTATAATCTACAGAATAAATGTATGGGGATATATAACTAACATTAAAACACAATGGCGATTGGGCGCCTGGGTGGCTCAGTGGGTTAAGCCGCTGCCTTCGGCTCAGGTCATAATCTCAGGGTCCTGGGATCGAGTCCCACATCGGGCTCTCTGCTCAGCGGGGAGCCTGCTTCCTCCTCTCTCTCTGCCTGCCTCTCTGCCTACTTGTGATCTCTGTCAAATAAATAAAATAAAAAAATCTAAAAAAAAAAAAAACAAAACCAAAAACAAACAAACAAACAAACAAAAAAAAACACAATGGCGATTTGAAATAAGCTAAGAAGTTTTGGTCCCTATGATTTACATAATTTGTAGTCTTTGGGAGGTAATCCTATGAATATGTTGGACCAGAGAAGAGAAACTGAGCAAGTTGAGACACCACTATTATAGATTTAATATTTAATAAAAGTGACATCTTAAAAAGTACTCTCATCTCAATAAACTTTAAAAATGATACAAGAGGGGGCGCCTGGGTGGCTCAGTGGGTTAAAGCCTCTGCTTTCGGCTTAGGTCATGATCCCAGGGTCCCGGGATCGAGCCCCGCATCGGGCTCTCTGCTCCACAGAGAGCCTGCTTCCTCCCCTCTCTCCCTGCCTGCCTCTCTTGCCTGCTTATAATCTCTGTCAAATAAATAAGTAAAATCTTAAAAAAAAAAAAAAAAAAAAAAAAAAAAAAAAAAAAAAGATACAAGAACACAGGGTCACGATTTCAATGGGCAAGACTTTGAAACCTTAACATTTATACTTTACAAATAAAACAATGAATAAAACTGGGAGTTTGGTGGGAGAGGCCACCGTTTTGCCTTAAGATACAGAAAAGAAAAAGGCAACTGTATAGAAATTTGTAAAATTACTCGACTGGCTAGCATTTTCCCTTGTTTTTCCATACAAATGACATTAAAATAAAAATTTCAGCTGGTCACTGGGAAAGTGATTGCCTAAGAAATCTAACCAAAGATAAAGGACAATAGGACTACTACTATCATAACCTATTTTTTTACTCTGCATACTTTCCAATATAACTGGTTCTGAGCCATTCTGTAAACCAGAATAGTGAAGCTAGGGCTAAAATGACTTATTTTTATTTCTTCCCTTGACTTTTGTGCTGATGTGAAAGCCACCTGACCTTTCAAATTCTATGAGCCTGAGTTTAAAAGAGTTTATTACTACAAGGTAAAAATCTGAAATGAGTAAGAAATGAGATGAAAATGAAAAACAAACAAAAAATACAAACCCAAAACACCCAAATAAACCAAAAGACAAAAAACCATTATCACACACCTAACACTGTAAAACTAAAGAAAGTTCCCTAAAATTTTTATCCTATAAGCAGGGCAGGTAGTTTAGATATGCTAGATACTGTTTCTGAAATGGGGAGGCTACTGACATTAAGGAAAATTCTTCTACAGAATGTATCTCTAGATTTGCATCCTAAATACTAGTCAAGTATCTTCTCTCCATCACACAAATACCCTCAACCCACAAATCCTTCATTATTCCAACTTTTTGGCAACACCTTTACTCAGCTCACAAGTTATGATGGAATTATGCAATAAACCAAAACAAACTGCCTTTGCCCCTTTCAGTTGTATAGTGACTCCCAGCAGGGTACGGGGAAGAGACAGAGGAAAGGTAGGCCTGGTCAAAGGAATTATTTCATCTGAATAAAATCAGAGTGCTTTCTACATATTAGTCAGATGCGATCAAAAAAGAGAGAAAAAAACAGGTGTATAGGCTATAAGTCATTTACATATGCATAGTAAGATAATGTATGTATATTTTGCCCCTCCCTCCAAAGGACAGCAGGTAAGAACATGTGAAATATTCTTCTTTCAACCAGTATAAAGGGATATTAAATAGAGTCAACATTTTAATAAGGAGTAAAGAAATTAAAAAAAAAAAAATAAAAGGGACGCCTTGGGTGGCTCAGTTGGTTGGACGACTGCCTTCGGCTCAGGTCATAATCCCAGAGACCCGGGATCGAGTCCCGTATCGGGCTCCCAGCTCCATGGGGAGTCTGCTTCTCCCTCTGACTTTCTCCTCCCTCATGCTGTCTCACTGCCTCTCTCTCAAATAAATAAATAAAATCTTTAAAAAAAAAAAAAAAGGAGAAAAGAAATTCAAGCTAATAACTTATAAATGGAAGTATTAAGTCACCAGAGTCATCTGTAAATAAACATGGGAGGTGTTTCATGTTTGAAGTCAATGGAAGGGGGGAAAGGGAAAAAAAAATAAATAAATCTTAAGAATATCTATATAATTATTATTGCAACAAATATGACAATTTATTATTCTTTTTAAAAAAGATTTTATTTATTTATTTGACACAGAGAGAGAGATCACAAGTAGGCAGAGAGGCAGGCAGAGGCAGAGGAGGAAGCAGGCTCCCTGCTGAGCAGAGAGCCTGATGTAGGGCCAGATCCCAGGACCCTGAGACCATGACCCGAGGCAGAGGCTTAACCTACTGAGCCACTCAGGCCCGGACAATTTATTATTCTTAATATGTAAAGATATCTTACAAATCAATTAACAATAGGGGCGCCTGGGTGGCTCAGTCAGTTAAGTGTCAGCTTAGGTCTTGATCTCAGGATTGTACTCCTGTGTTGGGTTCCCTGCTGGGCGTGAAGCTTGCATAGGATTCTCACTTACCTTCTGTTCCCACACCCCCATTTACACATGCTCACGCTCTCAAACAAACAAGCAAACAAAACCAAAAAACAAAACAACAAAAAACAAAACCAACACAAATCAGTCAACAATAGCCACCCACAAAAGACTGAACAAATTCACAGAAGATAAAAACCACTGTTAATGAAACAGATGGGACTGGGAGGGAGACAAACCATAAGTGACTCTTAATCTCATAAAACAAACTGAGGGTTGCCAGGGCTAGGGGTGGGTGGGGGTGGGGGGTTGGGAAAAGGTGGTGGGGTTATGGACATTGGGGAAGGTATGTGCTATGGTGAGTGCTGTGAAGTGTGTAAACCTGGCGATTCACAGACCTGTACCCCTGGGGCTAATAATACATTATATGTTTATAAAAAAAATAAAAAAAATATTAAAACAACAAAACCCACTGTTAATGATCAAAAAGAAAAGTAAAATACTCTTTTCACTTACAAACTAGAGAAAGATACGGAGTGATACATTTGTGAAGATGTGGTAAAATGAATGCTATCAATGAATGCTATCAACTGGTTGCAGCAGAGGTCCCCAGGAGGACAGAGAGCGAGAGCGAGAGAGAGAGAACCCTAAACAGAGTAATTACACTTTAATGATTTTATTGTAAAAATGAAATAGAAAGGCAAAGATACTTCTCTAAGTAGGTTCGAGTCAATATTATTTAAAA
This sequence comes from Mellivora capensis, assembly GCA_004024625.1. Taxonomy (NCBI): domain Eukaryota; kingdom Metazoa; phylum Chordata; class Mammalia; order Carnivora; family Mustelidae; genus Mellivora; species Mellivora capensis. The sequence goes on from PISX010021260.1 coordinate 6,674, forward strand.
TGGTGAAAATTTACAAATATACTAAATGTTTAATAATAGGTAAAATTATATAGTCATCATTATAAAACCAACAGAAGTCATTATTTTTTTAAAAGATTTATTTATTTTAGAAATACGGCGGGGGTGGGGGAGCGTGATTGTGCAGGCAAGTAGGAGGTGCAGATGGAGAGGGAGACAGAATCTCAGACCCCCGCTGAGCACGGAGCCTGACCACGAAGAGATGGTGACCTGAGCTAAAACCTGGATGCTCAACCAAATGATCCACCCAGGGGCCCCAACAGAAGTTGTAGTTCTGAGGAATTTTAATGAAATATGAAAATGCTCACAATGTTAAATGAGAAACAGATGAAAAAATAATATTCAATAAGATGCCAGTTTTGTAATAAATGCAGAGAGAGGGCCTGATGAAATATGAAAATGCTCACAATGTTAAATGAAATACACAGATGAAAAAATAATATTCAATAAGATGCCAGTTTTGTAATAAATGCATAGAGAGAGAGGGCCTGAAGCAAATAGGTAAAAATGTAGGAGTAATGATTTGTGAGTTGGGAGATTACTATGTCTTCCACTGTATTCTAATATAGTCCCCCAAGTTTTCTATAAGAGCACATAAATTCTTTGGAACTCAGAACAGTTTCTTCCCAAGTTAAACTGGAGAAATGAACTAATATGGCATATTCTAAAATGATCTAGTTTTTTTTTTTTAAAAGATTTTATTTATTTATTTGACAGAGATCACAAGTAGTCAGAGAGAGGGAGGAAGCAGGCTCCCTGCTGAGCAGAGAGGCCTATGCGTGGCTCAATCCCAGGACCCTGACATCACAACCTGAGCTGAATGCAGAGGCCTTAATCCACTGAGCCACCCAGGTGCCCCTAAAGTGATCTAGTTTTTTTTTTTAATTTTTAAATTTTTTATAAACATATAATGTATTTTTATCCCCAGGGGTACAGGTCTGTGAATCGCCAGGTTTACATACTTTACAGCACTAACCATAGCACATACCCTCCCCAATGTCTATTACCCCACCACCCTCTCCCAATCCCCCTCCCCCCAGCAACCCTCAGTTTGTTTTGTGAGATTAAGAGTCACTTATGGTTTATCTCCCTCCCGATCCCATCTTGTTACTTTTCTTCTTTTCCTAGCCCCCCACCCCCCATCTAGTTTTTATTAACTTTTTACATCCTCTGCTATATGTTCCCTGTTAAAAGTCTAAAATTAAAATATGATGTGTGAGCCTGGTGGTGGGTATTAAGGAGGGCACAAACTGCATGAAGCACTGGGTGTGGTACATAAACAACAAATCTTGAACACTGAAAAAATAAAATAAAATAAAATTTAAAAAAAAAAAAAAAAGAAAAATGTTAAAGTACCCAAAGGTTAGAACTTGTTGATTTTTAGGATGAAGTACTAAAAATTGATTACAAATAGTTTATTTTAGTAACAATGAAGCAGGAATCTTAAAGTTTAAGATAACTATAGATGTAAAAATTGCTGTAAAATCAGAGGCCCTACATCATTTAAAAATATGTAAAACTTACTCTCATATAGTTTTTTGTTAAAACTTCACATGAGATTCAAATAAAATTAACAACTTTGAAGTGTGTAAATCAGTGGCATTTAGTGCATTCACAGTGTTGTGTAACCACCACCTACACTAGGTTGAAAAACATTTTTAGCACCCCAAAAGAAATCGCTGAACCCATTAACCAGCCAGTCCTTAATCCCCACTCCTCTAGCTCCTGGCAACCACCAATCTCCTCTCTGTGTGGACTTACTTGCTCTGGATACTTCACATAAATGGAGTCATATAATATCTATCTAGTTGCTTTTTTCTCCCCCCAATACATTAATATTAAGATACAGTAATTGACTAACTTATATTTACAGCACCTTAAAAAACTAATGAATAGAAAAAAACCAATCTGGTTTAAAAAAAAATAGGCAGAGGACCAGAATAGACATTTTTCCAAAGACACACAGATGGTCAACAGGTACATGAAACAGTGCTCCACATTTCTAATCATCAGGGAAATGTAAACCAAAACCACAGTGAGATGATATTGCTTCACACCAGTTAGATTGGGTATCATTAAAAAGACAAGAAATAACAAGGGTTGGCAAGGATGTGGACAAAAGGAAAACTTCATGCACTGTTGGTGGGAATGTAAATTGGTGTGTGGTTCTCTTTCATCATGTGTTATAATTTCAGCTGATTTTATCTGATGTGAATTCTCTAAATTGCATCAGATACATCTGAAAAAAAAAAAAAAAAAAGTCCACGTAGTGCATCAAGAGAGTGTTTCAAGTTACTAATCTCATTTCCAGCAGTATAACACCTTAGGTAATGCCAGTGTCAAAGAACATATCACTAAAAGACAGGATTCACTGCCCGAGACACTTATGGTAGTGTGTTAAACTTTAATAGTTTAAAGAACAAGTACAACCAAATGAACAAAAACAAAACAAAAAACTGAACAGATAAAAAAAATTCTTACACTGTTTGGCACTGCAATTTTTTTTTCTTGCTGTAAAACGGGTGATATCTAAATCTTTTATAGATTAAGAAAGAGACCTGCTAGAGTCAAGGAGGGATTTTAATGAGAAGCTAATTAGAAACACTACTTTAGAAATCCTCTGAAGTATTATAAATAGAATCTGGTTGAAGCGGTGCCCAGGACTCCCCTTCCATGCTCCCTTCTCACCCAGGGCAGGTCACCAGACACCCTGGCACCCCTGCCAATGTTAGTAGCACACTTGAGACTATACAACCACAAAGAGCTCCCTAAGCAACAGTAATGTCCAGAGTCTCCTGACAAAAATAGCCAATGCAGCCCTAATCCCAAAGTTCAAAATGACTACCTCCCTTCCCTCGTATTTTCCCCAGGAGTCACAATTAAAAGACTTTTTGAGGCAAAAAGGTTGGACCTCTGGGTGACCAATATAGGTCAGACACCCTGCCTATAAGGCTTTAACGGCCTGAAGATTTTCTGCTGCTCAAACAAATGCACAAAGCTCGTGCTGCATCTAAATTTTCTCTGGGATAACTGGGTATTGGAGTAGATACTCAGGATCTCTGCAATACCATGGTTAGTTCTACTAAAACTAAAGACAACAGAAAAAAAAAAAGAGAAACGCTGCTAAGAATAATGAAAAGGAGAAATTCTGGTGTCTGCAGCTAAGCTCTGCTTACAGCCACGAAGAACCTTTTGGTCTGTATTCAGATTACTACGCAGTTGAAATGTACACTAGGGCATTAACGACTCAGTCCAGGGGAATGAACAGAAAATAGGAAAGAGAACTTTAAAGGAGGTGTTAACTGTCAAGGTACTGAAGAAAAGTGGAGAGGACACAATAAAACAAAAGGAACTAGAAAACCATTTGAGAACTATGGCTGGATACCAATTACCAATGACTGTTATAGGAAACAAGAGACTGGGGAGACTGAAGTCAGTCATTACAGAATTGTCAATCCAAAGGTAATTAAGTGTTGGGCAAATTTATCTACTGGTAAGAATACACCTATGGGCTGAAAAAGAGAAATAAAGGACAAATGCAAATGTATTTATGTAAATAAAAACCTATCAACTAATTTTTTCTTTTCTTCAGGCTCAAGGTAGAATACACTGAACAATAAGATCCCTGTAATAAAGGGCCATGCTGTCACTTCAATTTTAGAGTCATGAAAACATCACTCCAAGGCACTAAGAAGGCACCATACTTCCTAAGATCACTAAACTATGTAATAGTCAATGAAACATGAGGCTAAAAGGATTAAAAGGTTGAAAAGTATAGAGAATATGAGAACTGGCCAGCATGGAGTCTGGACTTGAGAGGGAGATAAGCAGCAACAAAGAAAACCTCTGGCAAAGGAGGAGTCAGGAAATGGAGGTCTTGGAGGACTGAGGGCCCTGAGCACGAGGTGCCTTCTAGAATCTTCACAGAATGGGAAGAGGGTTCTGAAGAGATCGCTAGTGAGCCACATCCACTGTCACCACCTCTCGCTTCTTCTTGGCTCCTTCCTTCAGTTCCCTCTTCTACCTGACTTCCAGCATCCAATATAGCACCATCTGCAAACCAGTTCCATAGGCCTCATTCCATTACAATCTTGCCAATTTTTCAATCTCAGTAAATATAAGTATCACTTCTGCCCCTTCCTCCAAGTGTGTTGCTAAAGTCATTTAACTACTCTAAAATAGTTACAAAATGAAAACACCCAAAATGAAAATATAAAATGAAAATGCTGGAAAACCCATTTTATAATACATTAGTTTTTGACCCAAATATCGTGTCTTCATTAGATCTCCACTCCCACCTGATGCCCTATTTACCTTAAGAGGACAGAGGAACATCCCACATGAACACCTAATATTTTCCTGTCCCATCAAAAGTTTGTGGGTCTGTAACTTCGGAGAAATGGGAGCAACTCCATTCCCTAGCAAGGCCCTGCCTCTTAGGCACATTATCTTACCAGACTCAGCTACATGCATTCCCTTTCTCATTAATGGACATTGCTCATGCCTTTGTTACATCTCCAACTATAAAAAAAAGAAACTGCCACAAGCTCTCCCTGATCCTGCTTCCTCTTTACTTTTTCATGATTTGCTTTCTTTCATTGTTATATTTCTCAAAACCACAACAGGATAATCTATGAGAACTTTTATTCACTACTCATCCTCCTGCAACCTGACCCTCACACCAACCATTCTCTAATGACCTCTCCTGCCACATCCCTGCCCCATCCTCTCTTCCGTTTTAGACCCACATTTCCAACAGCAGGGACTCTACTGCTCTTTCCTGCTGCAAGTATACTGCTCACTAACTGATTTCTTACTTTCTGGTTTTTCCTTAAAAATCATTTATCATCATATAACCAGAGAGGTACCTTCCTAAAACAAAGACCTAATGACATAAATTCACCCCCTACTGCCTGTTTATTGAAGATAAGCTTGATAGTCAGGGAACTCCAAAATCTGATTTTAGCATCTTCTTCCACTATATATTACAACATATCTTATATACCAGACACAAATCCAAATATACACTGTTCTTTGACCATATGATAGATTAACCTGCCTCTGTGCTTTGTTTATATTACTCTTCCACCACCAAAATCATAGCTATCCTGCAAGGTTCGGGAGAAATATAGCTCTGCTTATACCAACTCCTCTTTCTTTGCAAACCACGAATATCTTCCATCTTTGCAGTCATGAAGGCCTACTACATATACATCTATTATAGTATTTGTCCTTCTCATTTATACTAGATTTAACATGGATATGCTAATCGTCCCAGGAGATTAACTGTAAGATCCAAAAGAGCAAAACCTCATGTCGTACTTTTTAATCCTTTCCCTTTCTAAAAATGCTTCTTACATATAAGAATGCTCCATAATGGTCTGGGATTTAAAGATTGAGGCAGAGTTAAATTAAAAAGTAGGAATAAAAGGAATACCTGAAATAAAATGGAGCAATCCTTTTGAACAATGAAAACTCCTCTCTACACTCACACACACTCACCTCTCTCTTGATGGATTTGACGGACAGGTGGTCAGACATCCACCTAGGTTGCAAGTCTGCCTTTGTGCGCTGTGGACGCTTTCCCTATAGTTATAAGTGAGGAAAAGAAAGGAAAAGACAGATTAGGGTGTTCTCAGCTACTGCTGCTGCTGCTGCCAGGAGAAGATTGGCCTTTAAGGCACACAGGTGATGGCTTTATCTAAGATGAGAGCCAAAGGCATCCTTTGGACAGTCAGTAAAAATGACTATTCCACTCCACAAGGTTAACAAGCCAGTTTATTCTCTTAAAAAAATGAAACAAAAAAACCCTGATAGACACGAAGGGTCTCCTCTGTCAATCTTTAACACTGGCAGGAAACTCCCTTAACTGTTTAAACATTAAAAAAAAAAAATGTTTTGTTTCAAATTATTAAGGGAAAGCCATGTTTTACCACCTTCTGCTGAAGGGAAGGGCTCTGAGAGAGGGCATTATGAGCAGCTGGAGGTAGAACTCCCCTTTAAAAGGCAGTTCAGTGGCAGTAGTGAGAAGTGAGAGGGGCTGCCCAGGCTGAGAACCAAATAGCAAGACAGAAGTGGGGAGAAAGACTCAGTGACTAGAAATCAGAGTGTTTGCCTGAGAAAATGAGAGCCTTGAGAAAATTTAAGAACTTGAAGGCAATCACTATAGGACATTTCAAGAGAGGGCCCCCCCCCCCCAAAAAGGAGTTTTGCAAATTATCCAAGAGCAATTATTTAAGGTCAGTGTAAGTTTTGGAATTTTTGTGGAATAAGCCCCACAGCCTCACCACTGTGACCTGTATGGAGGTGGTCAGCAAAGGCTTTGCAGTTGAGTAATTCTGTGCCTTCAATACCAGTATCAGTAATACCCAGGCTTGGTTTTGGCACCACTCAATCCAGTCTTGAGACTTGAAGAATCAGTGAGGTAAAGGCACAAAGCACAGGAAAAAAAAAAAAAAAAAGGGCAACAACAAAAATGGTGTCGTTTATACAACATAAAAACACTGCAAATCAACTGTGGTAGATTTAAAGAGAAGCTTTAGAAAGCACTCATGTTAGACTGACTAGGCCTCCGTACAAATTCAAGCAATCCAACTGTCACAGTCTTTTTCACAAAAGCTACCACAGTAATTTCCTCAAATACATCTATAAGCAACTCCTTTATGAGCTTCAAGACCCCAAGAGGAAGAGCTCTTCAATTTTAAACAAATGTGAAAATTTACTATGGAACTCTCCGAAGTATTGTGGCAATTTACCATATGAGCAGTGACAAAGGCCAATACCAACTTGACCCCAAACTTGCCAGATTAGACAAAAGTTACTAATGTGCGCAAAGTGGTATTCTTGCTATAGAAGGTGAATTTGTTTCCCTACAACTTAAATAAATACTCTTGTGTGAATTGTCTGTACTCTTAGTCAATTAATTTGTTAAAGATCTAGTATTTGTAAGCCATCTAAATAGTACAGCTTATAACATTAGCAACAAATACTTTTACTAGCTTACATCCTCGTTTAAACCTTACCATAAAAGCTTAACTTTTATATGGTCGGAGCAGGCTTTCTGATTCTTTTATTATTTCAATGTTTAGGGGACTATTGCTACCTCTCAATGTTAGGGGACTATTGCTACCTCTCTTATTTTATCTCTTTTAACTTTCTTTGGACTTGCATTTACTTTGGTGAGAAATATGGATGTAGTTTTCTACTGAGGTTATCAATTATCTATAGCCATAAACAGTGTGAAGGACCAAGTACCTATTGGTAACTAAGTACTATGCCAGGTACACTGACATGGTTTCTTTTGTTTAATTCCCATAAAAACTTCTGTGAAGTTAGAGCTTTCATTTTACTAATAAAAAGAAATTCAGAAAGGCACCCTGGTGACTCAGTCAGTTGAGTATCCGACTCCTGATTTCAGCTCAGGTCATGATCTCAGAGTTGGGAGACTGACTCCCCTGCTCAGCGAGAGTCTGCTTGTGCCTCTCCTTCTGCCCCTCCCCCAACATACTCTCTTTCTCTAAACAAGTAAATCTCTTTTTAAAGAAATATTTATGCTCATATTTTACTGGTTTCATAATATTTAATTCTGTAATTACTGTAACAAGTAAAACAGACACAAACAGGTTTGTAAAAACATTACAACTTACTATTGATGAACATGTACCTTAAATGTTCTATGCCAAGTTCAGCAAAGACTGTGAAGAGCTAATACGTTTGTACTGCTTTAAGCACATCATTTATGATAAGCTGGTCTATTAAAATGAAGGTCCTGTCAGAATGCTTCCAATATACTGACTTAAGAAATAATACACAGGGCTAGTCCTCCAACGGCTCCTACCACTTCTACCTTATAATACTTGTAATAATACCTGTAATTTTGGAGGGAAAATTTTATTATCTTGGGATTTGGCTAAGATTACAATAAATCTCAATTTATCCTGGTGAGTACTGATATCTAAACTTACTCTTTCCTTGTAGGAACAGAGAGATCTTAACATATTTACATGACATATAAAAATATGTATCTACTAACAGTTTTTTGCTTTTTCTTATCTACTCTGCACAACTCGAGTTAGTTTTATAGAATGGAAAATTTGTTTTGTTACTACTGTAAATGGGATTATTTTCAGTGATCTTTAAATGTCAGTATGCAGAAGAATCACCTGAAGAGTTTCTGCAACCACATATTAACAGGTAAGACTTCTAACAATTCTGACAGAGTTTGGGAGTGGTACACTGGCAAGAATCTGAGCTTTTAAAGTAAGTGTGCAAAGTGATTCTGATGCAGGCAGTCTAGTTACACAGCACTATTACTGACTTCTAATTGTTAGACTTCTAAGCAGATTCATCATATTCTTCCACGTAAAATATCAGGGTATTTGAAGTATTAGAAAATATTCTAATATCTAGCCTCTTACTCTTTTTGGCTGCATCTTTACATGGGATAAAACTTCCAAGACAACGTTATCAGTAGTATGAGCTTAGGTTTAACTATGATGGGTTATGAATTATTCTTTTGGATTTTACTTGTTAGCATTAAGGACTTGACATTTACTTTACCAAATGAAGACGGTATGTTTGTTTATGTGAGAACAGGAAGCTAAGATATCTGTATCTGAATGAGAAAGAGGAGCTACCTGTTTCTTTCTTCATTTTGGATAAGTTTGGAAGATCTCTCTTCTTAAAGGATTAGAAAATTTACCTACGAATAAATCCAAATGATTCTGAAGCTCTTGATGGGATCCTTTTGTGACAACTCTTTCCCCCTAATTACTGGTCTCTTAAGATTTCTACTGCACAATTTAGATTATCTTATTTTTGTAATCAATACCTCATTTCAGTGAGGTCTGCTAATTTAGAGCACTATACACCTTTGAAAATACAAAATCTGGGGCATCTGGGTGGCTCAGGCGGTTAAGTGACTGCCTTTGGCTCAGGTCATGGTCCTAGGGTCCTAGGGATCAAGCCCTATGTTGGGCTCCCTACTCATCAGGGGAGTCTGCTTCTCCCACTCCCTCTGCCCCTGCTCCTGTGCGTACTTTCTCTGTCTCTCTCACTTTCAAATAAATAAATAACATTTACAAAAAACAAAACAAAATACCAAATCTTCTATAATTATTATTATTCGTCTTGTAATTTCATTTTCTTCAGAATTATGCTTAAGGTGTACCTTATTTTTAAATTTATTCTCTTGCAAAGAATCAACCCTTGAATTTTTTTTGCATCAAAACCATCAGTTTAATGCTAATAAGTTGCTCCCCCCCCGCCCCGCCGTTTACCTATTAAAAAAAACCTTAGGTTGAATACCACAGTAAAAAAAGTAGGGGCACCTGGGTGGCTCAGTTGGTTAAGCATTGAAATCTTGATTTCAGCTCAGGTCATAATCTCAGGGTCCTGGGATGGAGCCCTACATCAGGCTCCGTACTCAGTGGGGAGCCTGCTTGGGATTTTTTTCTCTCTGTCCCTTTGCCCTCCTCCCCACACTTGGGCACAGTCTCTCTCTAAAATAAATAAATTAATCTTTAGTTTTAAGCAGAGTGGGCATATGTCTTATAGATGATTTAATGTACCATATTAGTTGTATCAATAAAGTCATATACCATGTTATGCAAGTTAATTATAAAAACCGTCTCTATAAAATAGTTACTGCAGATTATGTGCTTTGATTCCTGGAAAAATTGGCATGGTGGATTGCAGATCACAAAAACTTAAGTATAATTATAGTATATGGAATTACATCTGCTAATGGGGAAATGCAGATTTTTTTTTTGCTCATCCATGAAAATGTAATTCTTGAAGCACTATTTATAAGAAGCACTATTAGAGCATGGTGACTTTCTACAATTTGTCCTTTCAAAGCATCAACCTACTTAAAAGTTGTAAATATCACAGGATTCACAACAAATCAATAAAGCTCTTATTTTGTTTTTCCCTGGAGGTACTGCAGCAATTAATTGATATTTTCTCTATAGATCTCATTGACAGGTGGTCAAATTTTTCTGTTTCTACTAACATGTGCATCAGAAGTATTAGAATTATTGAAATGAAATAAGCAAGTGAATGAAAATTGAGCATCCACCACAGAAAAGGCATTATATCAGGTATTGTGGGGTTTCAAATGGTAAGACATGATGCCTAATCCAAAAAGGCTTAAACAACTCAAAATGGAATTAAGTAAAAACATGTTAAGGAAGAAAATCTTAAAATTAGGAGAAACAGGGGATAGCTTATGGAAAGCAGTATTCAAATGGGTAAGGAAGTAGAGTGGGAAAGATGCTCAAAGAAGGCATGCACAACTGTGTATACAGTTGAAAATATAGAACATGTGGTTTATGAAACTATCACGAGCTGAAGCTGGAGAAAGCTGCACACAGAGCTCACATGTGGAGCTGGCACTGGGACTAGAGAGACAAATAGTCTTCAGAGCTTCCTGCTTAGTGTGAGAGAGGACCTCTCCCCCCCCACCCCCACCGCCCCACTCCCAAAGGCTGCATATATAGAGAAGTATGCACAGGCTGATAGGAGACATACCTGGGGGGTCCTGGACCATTTCCTGGGGAATGCTATGGGAGAAGGAAGGCTGGTTCCAGACTATGAAAAGCCATTTTAAGTGCTAGGGAGTGGGGGAGACAGAGGATTTCATGGGTAAGGAGAATATCAACAGTGAAGGAGAGTATGTAGCATGAGGTCCCATTTTAACACTCTAGATGAGAGTGAAGGCTTGTACCACTTCCAGGAGACAGCAGAAATACACTCAAAAACTCTAATGAATCATCCTTAAATAATGCAGAGGAGAGGGAATCAACCGTTTGCATACCTTCTGGGCAATCATATTGCAGATCTCAGGCAGGAAGTCCTCACTGAGAAGCTTATAGAGCTGCCGTTCGCGAAGGGAGGTCCTCTCCCGAAAACTCTCAGTTACCTGTCTCCATTCTTCTTCTGTTTGGCACAGGAGCCACCAAGTGCCTTGACCTGGCCCTTGGGACCCTAGTAATGAAAAGGATGGGTTCATTAGATAAATCTCACTAGGACCTTTTTTCTTACTTACTCTCAATTTCATTTCTACCCTGGGTCATGATGACAACGAAGGAATCCAAAAAAAGAATTTTAAGGTTCATAATATATAATTTTGATTTTCCTGTTACCAGCACCATTTACACCTAAAACTCAAGAATGCCTAATAGCAATACACTATAACTACTGTGACCTTTGTAATTTCAGATTTTAATATCCTAGAAATGCTTAAATACACTTACTTTTCAAATGGTTTTGATCTGCACTTCTGTGGAGTCTTCCTTGTCTCATTTCTGTTGACATACTGTAATGTGATACTACCTCCCTTCCAGTTTTATGCAATTTGAATTACAGAACTGAAATCTAGGTTAGGAAACCAATACACTCCCTTGTACAGCACTTTACATTAGAAAGATAACTCTTTGAGAAGCTGCTCATTCATCCAAGGGTTTGGTGCCCATTCCACTGTGCCAAGGTCAGAGGGCACAAGGGAAGATCTCCAGTTATCAATGAGACGGAGAGAGGGGAACAGGTGAAGTGTGACCAAGAAAGAACTGAACAAGACTAACAAGAAGGCAATACTGCATTCATCTTAACTGCTTTGCAGGACTCTGGAAAGTGAACTGCCATCATGATATAAATCGATCATGTTTACTTAATCTTTTTTGAACTCTAACGAAAGTCATTACCATTTCTTGTCTGTGGTTCAGATGCCAAGGAGTTTTCTTCCTGCTTTTCACTGAAACACAGGAAAAGGAGGCACCAATGAAAACAAAGACATGTTTAAAATTGTTCTGTGCTCTCCCCGCCAACCAAGTTAGACCCAATTAATGTAATACATGGAAGGGTGTTTGTTTCAAGGGGATGATGTTTGGAGGAGGAATGACTCTACTGAGTAAAGCAAAATCAGGAGGTAGGTGTGTTGGTATAGAGAGGGAACCCAATTAAATGCTAACATCCTATGTAACAGGAAAATATTAGGTTTCATAATAGCTTTTTGGAAATCAAATAGAGGAGTTAAGTATTAACAGTTAAATACACCTACTTCCCCCCAAACTATGGGATTCTAATGTCCTCCTCCCTGATAAGGGGTATAATGAATTTAAGCCATACTTAATTTAGTCTCCTATAAGGTAGCAGTTAAGAACACAGACTCTAATGTCAGACTGCCCGTATTGAGACCTGCCTCTTACCATGTGACCTCGGAAAGTTAATTAACTTCCCTATAAATGGGCTATAAATAATGCCTACCTACAGGGATGTTGAAGATTAAATTATTTATTTATTTATTTATTAAGATTTTATTTGTCAGAGAGAGAGAGAGAGAGAGAGAGAATGAGAGAGAGAGCCAGAGAGCGAGCACAGGCAGAGTGGCAGGCAGAGGCAGAGGGAGAAGCAGGCTCCCTGCCGAGCAAGGAGCCCGATGTGGGACTCGATCCCAGGATGCTGGGATCATGACCTGAGCCGAAGGCAGCCGCTTAACCAACTGAGCCACCCAGGCGTCCCAGAAGATTAAATTATTAAATACAAAAGTGTTCAGCACACTAGTGTTAAGCATCATTGCTGTTCATATCCCTGAATCATGTAGGTGTTCTGGACTTCTGTTTGTTTTCAATGATCTATAGCAGTACTGTTTCGCAGAATGTTCTGTGAGAATGAAAATGTCCTGACTGTCGCTGTCCAACATGGCAGCTATGAATCACAGGTGGCTACTAAGTACTTAAAATGTGGTTGGTATGGCTGAGGAACTGAATGTTAAGTTTTATTTAATTAAAAAATATATAAATACTGTACTGGATACAGAGCTCTACAGAATAAAATCACCAGCAGAGGGTAGTACAAGTCCACATATGCTGAAAATGAGTCTATATTCCAAAGCTAAGGCACCTTAAGGCTAAAAAAAAAATTGTCAGTACTTAACAGGGAAGTGGAGATGGGTCTAATAAAACAGCTTTCTAAACCTGTAAGAAAATGGAGATTGCTAACAAAATCCTGCAACAGATGTCATGTGCATAGAACATGATTATAGGATACTTCTCACAAAATGGATAGGAGAAAAGCCATACTCTGTAGTCAAATTTCTGGAAAGTTAAGTGAACACTGATTCTTAGATTTAAAAGAAAAAAATCAAATCCTGACTCATGTATTTATAATCCGATTCTAGAAACCAATACTTCTTAGTTAAGAAGCAACAATAAGAAATCTGGCCTACTTCAACCATTTAGATTTAGTAGTTCTACAATTTAGAGGGAAGAAGTGGTTTGTGTTCTGTTACTAGAAATTTTAAGAATATGACCTAACTTCCAGAAAGTATATTTATACACTATAGGCCAGATCTTCAAAATTCTTTTTTTTTTTTTTAAAAGATTTTATTTATTTGACAGAGACACACAGTGAGAGAGGGAACACAAGCAGGGGGAGTAGGAGAGGGAGAAGCAGGCTTCCCGCTGAGCAGGAAGCCCAATGCGGGGCTCCATCCCAGGACCCTGGGACCATGACCTGAGACAAAGGCAGACGCTTAATAACGCAGGCGCCCCTCAAAATTCTTGTATTAAGATTCATGTAGTGGGGACGTCTGGGTGGCTCAGTTGGTTAAGCAGCTGCCTTCGGCTCAGGTCATGATCCTAGTGTCCTGGGATCGAGTCCCACATCGGGCTCCTTGCTCGGCAGGGAGCCTGCTTCTCCCTCTGCCTCTGCCTGCCACTGTCTGCCTGTGCTCGCTCTCTCTCTCTCTGACAAATAAATAAATTAAAAAAAAAAAAATTCATGTAGTGGAATTTCCTAAAAGATCATGCATAATGTATAAAATAAAATTTCCCAAATGTAACAGAATCTTTTTCCTTGCTAAAGTTAAATATAAAATAAAGAGACTAAAATGTTTAAGATGTTACTTATTCTTTACCGTAGGAAATTTTATTCTAAATTCTAAATACAATAAGGCAAATGTGCTACTAAATTCTGCTCATAGGGAAAGAATTAACTCTTAAACTTATATGTGATATATAATCCTATTAAAATGCTGATTAGTGAGGGTTAATCAGAATTAACTTGCTCTATACTCCTATGAAAAAAATGTGTGATACAACCAATTTTGAAAGTTAATACATATTGAGCACTTTCTGTGGGTCATCACAGCTTTCAGTCTGTTACACTGACACACTCATTATCCTGTTCAATCTAATCCTTATTATTAGTAGTATCCCTATTGTCCCATAAAAGAATAGGCTTAGAGAGAGTAGGTCATGCAGATAGGGCTTCCTGAGTGTACATTTAGTAATTTCATGAGGATTCAGACCCTGGTCTCTATCATCTAAGTCCCATATCCTTCCCATGGCACAAGGGAAAATCAGGGATGAAAGAACAAGTGAAATTAAGGTGCCTTGTAAGCATGCAGGTTTACAAGTGGCACAGACCAGCATGAATGTCTTACTTCACTATAATTTCCTCTTGTAGTTTCTTCCGTTTTGGGGGTCTTCCTCTTCTTTTTCCTGTTTTCCCAGGAACAGCAGAGACATTTTTTTGTCCTTCACTTTCCCTAAGAAATAGTATATTAAATCAAAATGTTTTATAATAGAATTTATGCATTACATATGCTTTTTAAATTAGTAACTACAGTTTTTCTGGCCATGAGTTCATTATAAAGGATTAAATACAGTGGTTACAGGGAAAGAGCAGAATGACTTCCTGTTTTCTCTTATTAGCATAAGAAAAACCGACATTTTAAAATATTAAAATCTGAGTATAAACGAACACACTTCCCTAATAGTTAACGGTGCTCCCAGCAATAATGAAGCCAAAATAAAATAAGACAGCGGCATCATCCTGGGACACTGTGGAAACAAGGTCTCCTCAGTTAGGAAGGCTCACATTTCAGGCATTCTTTAAGGGCCTTCTAGTCCTATACTGATGCAGCAGATCATTAATTCTAATAGAAAAAAAGGAGTCCTCAAGAACTGATTACAAAAGGACAACTGCCACCGTTGAGTGACTACACAGCTGGTGACTTACTGTAGACAGTGGTCCGTGCTAAGGGCAAAAAGGACTCCTCAGGTACCTCAAATCAAGCACCTAATTTCCAAAGAACAGGATATTTCACCACTCTGATAGCAGAGGCTGCGTTATGAATTTTTTAATTTTTGTATGAAATAACTCCTTGCCAACTCTTGACAGGCATGCTGTTATATCTAATTCCTTCGTAAGAAAAAAAAATTTGTGCTGCAAAATTCTGGTATATTTTTGTACAGTAGCTATCACAGCCCTGACCTCAAAGATTGTACCTGCTCAACGAGGGTTCTCCATTGGATTTTCCTTGCACGGGGTCCTCCTTATACATTCGTGTTCCATAGAAGTACCAATAGAGTGCCCCTGAATTGTCTTCGCCCAATGGTTCCACACGGAGACTGTCTGCATCCAAACCCTTGGTAGAAGAATAGGGAAAAGAGATTTGGGAAAACAGGAAACAAAACAAAACAGGAGAAAACTAAGATGAGGATTCAAAATTTATAGTCTTATGTACCTCATATTTTAAAATGCCTAAGCATCTTAGGCAGCGTTCAATCAGGACACATGAAACACAGAGAAAATGGGGAGATGGTACCTTCCTTGAAAGAGCATGGAAACATTTCAAATACTTCCCATCCCCATCATTGCCCGCATTTCACCAACAAAACAAAACAAGAAACAAAAAGGAATTTTGAGCAACATATTATATATTTGGTTTGGACTTAAGTGTGCATCAACGAAAGGAAAGACAATTACAACGGAGTAGAATCCAATGTTGTAAAAGCTTTGCCCCATGTGAATCTCTATTATAGCACCATCGTAACCTATAGTAACCTCTTACTCTAGCTGAGATCCAGCAATACAGCTCCCAAATTTACTGCAGGGTCTGACCTATTTTGGCCTTCCTACTGCTATTCAAGAACTTGAATTCTCAGCAAAGACTGTGCTTAAATTGCACAATGATTTTATACCGTGTCCATGAGAGGGCTGAACTGAGAAGTCGTCAACACATTTCATCATTTCTGACTGAACAGGATTAGACACTGACCTCCCTATGAGTAAAAAGCAATAGTCCAACCCTCCCTCTGAGACAGACTTCTAAAAGAGACAACAGAAGAATCAAAGGGAAGATATCTACATCTTCCTTCTCCAACACATATTTCGTAATGCATGAGTATGTACGTATGTATATACAGGGATGACCCTCACTCACACATCGGATGAAGTCATTATAGTTTTCAATAAATATTTCAATTATGCTAAATCCAATTTTAGACCTTAGGAAATAAAATTCAGTGGCTAATTTAGTTGCAATTTTGGTCCATGACAGGGAGAATAAATAGGTGCCTCTGACTGTTCCTTTGTCAGCTGAACTTAGCCATGTAAAGAAAGAAAGAAAGAAAGAAAAAAAACCAAACTAGAAATTAAACCAAGATAACACACAACCATCTATCTAAATGTATGGCTTGGAATCCTCTGGCTACAGTGGTCATCGTATACATTTTTATTGCCAATGAATTCTGGCTTTTCTTATTATCTTCAGATTTTATATCCTGATTGCTGGCCTTTTTTTTTTTTTGCTCTAGGAAAAGCACCTTGAGAAGATCGAAGACATCATCTGCATCTAGCCGATAATCACAGAGGCGGTGCAGGATTTCCACACGAGTACGAAGGGGCAGGTCTTGGAAACTGGCTTCTCTCAAAGGGTTAGGCTTCCCTTCTTCAAGCTCCCAGCGGTAGTTGATGATGTCCTCTAGGTAGCTGTGGAATGTCTGAGGCCTAACCAAATGACCCCAAACACAAAAATACATTAATATAAAATACAGAGGATGAGTGGGAAAAGTGGAGAGAACTGGTAGTTTAATAGCTGACCAATCTTAAACAGAAAGCAGGAAATTAAAAAGCAATAATAGAAAGGGTCTGAAAGTCCCTATTTAAGTTCAAAACTATTGTACTATCTACTTGGACCAAATGCTGTCAAATTCCAAAGGTGATAAATATGTTAAGAGGGTTTCTCACAGACTAGATCGCTTTACTTTAAACCACAAACAGCATATTCTGGTCAATATATAAAAGTTTTAATAACCAATGCTATATACATTGTGAAACTAAGGCAAGTCTTACCTTTGCTCATGCAATTAAAGAGACTATACAGTTTGAATGGATAGCAGTTCAAAACTAGGTCCACAACATTTGCCCAGCCTAATTAATTATATTTCAGGTTAAGAATTAAAGGTCAAAAAAAGTTGTCTAGATTACAAGCAGCTACTTCAATATGCAACTATAATCTTACACTGTTACATAATCTTTAAGATTTGTTAAAAAAAATACTGTATTCTTGGGGCGCCTGGGTGGCTTAGTGGCTTAAGCCTCTGCCTTCAGCTCAGGTCATGGTCTCAGTTGGGCTCTTTGCTCAGCAGGGAGCCTGCTTCCCACCCCCCCCCACCCCGGCCTGCCTCTCTGCCTATTTGTGCTGTCAGAAACAAAACAAAACAAAACAAAAACTGTATTCTAAATTTTGAAGATTTTTTTCTACAGGGAACATTTAAGACAGTTTGACGGCAACCTAAATTTTTCCTAATTAGTTTGACAGGCAATTTTATAACTTCATTTTGAATAGTACCCAAATGTGCCTTGTATACAATATAATAAAGAGCCGTTTAGTTGTTAGATGATTATTCTCTCTCAACTTTTTTTTTTTGAAGTTTTTATTTATTTGAGAGAGTGAGCAATTGAGAGAGAGAGCATGAGCAGGGGAGGAGCACAGGGAGAAGGAGAAGCAGACTCCCTACTGAGCAGGAAGCCCAATGTGGGGGCTTGACCCCTGGACTCCAGAAACATGACCTAAGCCAAAGGCAGACAGTTAACTGACTGAGCCACTCAGGTGCCCCCCCCCTCAAATTAATGAATTTGGGTATAATCTCACCTATTTGTGACCTAAAATTTTTTTTCCTCACTAAGCAAGGAGCTCTAAAGAAGCTACATGTTAATATAATTTGTACCATGCTGAATGACAATCTGTGGTAGTTATATATGCAGAAGTCAGAGGAAATATTCATGGAAAAAAATCAAAGAGCCTTATGTAAACAATAAATTAAACAGTCTTATTTTCAAAGAGAGAAGAAACTACTTCCTTACTACTGATCCTTCAACTGGGGGAAAGGTGAACATACTTGCTTACCAAGACGCAGCATAATGTCTCTAACATCAAGGCTCTCAGGAACCTGATTTGACTGCAGCATCTACATTCAAGGTCTGAGCACCGGCATGTGAATACCTGGCTTGAACCTTACTGGGTATGCACTGGCTTCCTCTCTCTACTGCCTA
This sequence comes from Mellivora capensis, assembly GCA_004024625.1. NCBI lineage: Eukaryota > Metazoa > Chordata > Mammalia > Carnivora > Mustelidae > Mellivora > Mellivora capensis. The sequence goes on from PISX010021260.1 coordinate 25,034, forward strand.
CCAAGCTGGGAAGCTGGTGCTGCCCCTTCAGGAGGGAGGAGCTGGGCAAAGAACATGTCAAACTGGGAGTCAAAAGCAGTGTGACAATGGTGAATTTGAAAATAAAATGGGGTGTATTTTTTAAGTTGCTTTTTAGTAGCAAGGAGTATGAAGACAACCACTCTTTGGTAATATATCGCTTTACCACATGCTTGCTATACTTTGCTACACTTTCTAAAGCACACCAAATACCCCAAGTAACAAGGCATGTTTTTCCTGCAGTAAAATAAAATATAGAATCTATGATATTGAGACAGTTTTCAGAATGGCAGCTTCGCTGGGGGATGTGGCAGGAGGCAGGCTGGGTCAAGCTAGGGATAGGGAAAGTTCTAATTCCAGTGTGAGGCAAAGGAAGCACCAGCATACCAGTCCTGCAAACACTGAATGTGTATAAACAGTGTTGTTCTTTGTGCCTACAATCTGTCTGAAAGCCTCTACTTGTCTCAAAGAAGTGCATGTTTGAGATTCCTTTCCAATAGCCCTATTATCCTACTCAGTTTCAATTACATGGCTTTTGCTAAAGGTTTTAAGACATCTCCATACTACCTTACCAAGAGATACTTGAGGGCTTAGAATTCAAGATAATTCATTTTCCTTGTATAAAGATAAACCTCCTCATATAAATCTACATCCCTTTCTTTAAACATCAGAAATTCAAAGAGAGGAAAAAACTTCCAAGAGCATTTGAAACAAAAAGGCTGCAGGAAGCCAAAAATCAGGCTAACACTTTCTACTTGGTGGTTCTTAATCTTCTATATGACATAAAACTCTTGGAATATTATGCCTCCATCAGAAAGGATGAATACCCAACTTCTGTATCAATATGAAGGAAACTGGAGGAGATTATGCTGAATGAAATAAGTCAAGCAGGGAGAGTCAATTATCATATGGTTTCACTAACTTGTGGAGCATAAGGAATAACATGCAGGACATTAGGAGAAGGAAAGGAAAGTGAATGGGGGAAATCGGAGTGGGGGACTAACCATGAGAGACTGGACTCTGAGAAACAAACTGAGGGTTTTAGAGGGGAGGGGTGCGGGGGGTTAGCTGAGCCTGGTGGTGGGTATTAAGGAGGGCATATACTGCATGAAGCACTGGGTATGGTACACAAACAGTGAATCTTAGAACACTGAAAAAATTAAAAAAGAATCTGATGAGGACCATATACTCTCTCACCCCGAAAAATGAGCACACACACAATTCTGTATGCACTTTCAGATTTTGCTACTCAAAGGAAGCAAAGGGACTATGCTGCTGAAGACTGATGGAACATTCCTGACTTACTCATCTATACAGCTCAGTGCAATTCTCTTTTAATGACTAAAATACCTCTCATCTTTCTGAAATTATTCTGAATTATAATAAAATGTCTCAATAGAATATAGTTAAAGAAAGATCAAACTAACCAAAGGTTTGAACCTTTGGTTCAGTTTCACTTTGTTTCTTGTCTGAAAAAGTTCCAAATGCTTTAAAATTTAAAATTAGGGGCGCCTGGGTGGCTCAGTGGGTTAAAGCCTCTGCTTTCGGCTCAGGTCATGATCCCAGGGTCCTGGGATCGAGCCCCACATCGGGCTCTCTGCTCCGCGGAGAGCCTGCTTCCTCCTCTCTCTCCCTGCCTACCTCTCTTGCCTACTTGTAATCTGTCTGTCAAATAAATAAATAAAATCTTTAAAATTAAATGATATTTTCCTTATCATAACTTGTGCAGGAGAGAGAGAATATGTGATTATCACCTTTCAAACTCCCAAAGTTAGCTATTTCTTAGAACTCAAGCACTATGCTTCTGAGAGTACATGCTTCTGCAGGTGGAATGAATGTTGACAAGGGTGGCAGGACCTCAGTAAAGTACCAAACACCAAGTCTTAGCTGGCTGGAGCTGAAAGAACTCTTGACGACATAACTTGTATTAACTGATCTGCAACCTATACTAAATGATCACAGATGAAAAGAGGACTCTTGGGGCACCTGGGTGGCTCAGTCATTAATGGTCTGCCTTGGGCTCAGGTCATGATCCCAGAGTCCTGGGATCGAGTCCCACGTTGGACTCCCTGCTCAGAAGGAAGCCTGGTTCTCCCTCTCCCCTCTTCCTGCTTGTGTTTCTTCTCTGTCTCTGTCAAATAAATAAATAAAATCTTTTTAAAATTCTTTTTAAAAAAAGGTTTGAAAATCTCTTTAAAAAATATTTTATTTATTTGACAGAGAGAGAGAGAGCACAAGTAGGCAGAGCGGCAGGCAGAGGGAGAGGGAGAAGCAGGCTCCCCTCCGAGCAGGGAGCCAGATGAGGGACTTGATCCCAAGATCCTGGGATCATGACCTGAGCCGAAGGCAGCCGCTTAACCAACTGAGCCACCTAGGCAACCAAGAAATAAAATCTTAGAAAGGAGAGAGGGAAAAAAAAAAAAAGTAGAAGAAAGAAAGAAAGAAAGAAAAGAGGACTCGAGTTCTTTGAGGTATGTGTTGGTTCTTTGAGACATGAAAGGCTATCTGCAGGGGAACAATTCAGACAGTCATCATGGGTAGCACAATGGAGACTTAAATGAAAAAAAAAAAAATACAAAACATTCCTTCCACTGGCTACAACTCTCTGTGAAGTAGATAAAATATGTGTGAACAGTTAAGCTACATGACTACATGAGCACTGGAGTGAGAGAAAGATTTTGGTTCCAAGTGAAGCAAGAACTAAAAGGCTTTATAAGAGTATCTGATAAAGTGTTTATTTTTTTTTTATATCATAAAAAGACCCAGAACAAAAAAAATTAAATAACAACTCTTCTCTAGGGCCATGTAATGGCTGCTGTACTCAACACATCCTAAAATCATATTGAAAGCTGCGATCAGTTAAAAATCAGGGTAATATTAAATTAAAGGAAAATAGGACTAAAATACAAAATGTATCTTTTAGAAGAGAAACATATATATAATATAGACTTTATAAGACGTTTATGAATGCTTATTTTGGGTAACAGAAAAGCACTAAAAGTCAACCTGAAATCAAAATGTAACCATCCTTAAAAAAGATGAAATACTTTTTTGAATGGAAGCCATATGGGAACCTAAATACTACTGGTATTAATTGGGAAAACTGAAGTGTCACGTGTTAAGTTGTGAAAAGGTACAAGAAGAATTCTGCATAGCTGGGGCACCTGAATGGCTTTATTGGATGAGCAGGCAACTCTTGATTTCAGCTCAGGGCATGAGCTCAGGGTTGTGAGATAGAGACCTGTGTGGGGCTCAGTGCTCAGCAGGGATCTGTTGGGAGATTCTCTCCCTTTCCCTCTGACCCTACTGGGCTACTGTGCACATACATGTTCTCTCTCTCTCTCAAATAAATATATCTTTAAAAAATCTGAATAGCTTCTGATAATTTAAGGATCAAAATCTGCTAGCTCTAGAGCCACTAAAATATACACAAACACAAAACCAACAGAGGAAATGAAGAAAAGTACTAACAAAAATAATCAAAAAAGAAAGCACTTAAGGGCCAAAAGAGGAACAAAAATCAGAACAAGATGCTCAACATCATCAGTCACTTGAAAATACAAACCAAACCCACAATGAGATATCACCTCACACCCACAAGGACAGCAAAAATTAAAAGGCAGATAATAATAAGCCTATGATGTGGAGAAACTGGAACCCCCATACACTGTTGGTGGGAAAGGGAAATGCTGTAGCTACCTCGGAAAAGTATGGCGAGCTACCCAAAAAATTAACAGAACTACTATATGACTCAACCATTCCACTTCTAGGTATACACTTAAGAGAAATGAAAACAGACATCCATGCAAAAATATGTATACAAATATGCATATACAGCAGCATAATTTACATGAGCCAAAAAGCTAAACAATGCAAATGTCTATAAACTGATGGATAAAATATTTTCAGCCATAAAAAGGAACGAAGTATTTGATTCATTCTACAACATAGATAGCCCTGAAAACATTATGCTAAGTCAAAGCCAGACACAAAAAAGCAAATAGTGTATGACTACCATTATAACAGATACCTAAAACAGGAAAAAATCTGCCTAGTATTAGAGGTTGGAGGAGATGGGGAGTGACAACCAACAGGTATTAGGCATCTTTTGGGAGTGTTAAAAATGCTCTGGAATTAGTGGTGATGATGAGTTTTGTGAATATACTAAAAACCAATAAATTGTACACTTAAAAAGAAAAAAACAACGCCCAGAAGAATAAGTTAGAAACCAATCGTACCAACCACCATAACTACAAATGGATGAAACGTCCCAACTAAAAGTCAGAAATTCTCAGACTGAGTGAAAAAAAGCAAGACCAACTATAGGATATCATTTGTAAGATACTATTTAACTATAAAAATACAAACAATAGAAGGGGATAAAATTAGGCAGAATGATAGGTATTAGGGAGAATGAACATTAATAACAAAGCAGTTTGAAGAAGACAAAAGGCCACTTCTCCATGAATACATAACAAGGCTACATGTATGTATCTTACAACAGTACCTCAAAATTCACGGAACAAAAAATGACAGAAGTAAAGGGAGAACAGACAAATCCACAAGTATAGGCAAATATTTTTAACATCTTTCTAATTAATATGCCAAGTAGACAAAAGAACCATTGAGGACACAGATCTCAAAAATACTACAACATGACCTAACTGACATTTACAGAATACTATACATAAAAACTGCAATATATTCCTCTCAAGTGCATATGAAATACTCACCATGATAAACCAGATGCAGGGACATAAAATAAGTTTCAATAATCTTAAATGATTGAAATATCATAGAGTAGATTATCAGAACACATGTAAATTAGGAATAAAAACACTAAGATATCCAGAAATTAAACAACACACACTTTTATAACCCAAGGATCATGGAAGAAATATAAAAATATAGTAGAACATGTTTCAAATGATAATGAAACTACAGTAATTCAAAGCAGCCAAGCACTGCTTAGAAGGAAAGTTACAGTTTTAAATACCTGAACTGAAAGGGTAAAAAGTCTGAAAAGTAGTACTGTGACTAAAGAAAAGAAGAGCAAACTATAAAGTAAACAGAATAATAAAAACAAGAAGTCAATAAAGTAGAAAACAAATGAACAGTAGGTCAAGTAAAAAGTTGATTCCTTTACAAATGTTTGAAAAGTTGATAGACCTGCAGAAAGAATAGAGAGAGAGAAACAACAAATTATATATCAGGAATGAGAAGTGGAGCTATCGCTGCAAATTACACACATTAAAAGGAGAAGAGAACATTATGAACAGCATTATGGGAAAAATTTTACAACTTAGATAGACAAATTCCTTGAAAAATGCCAAATAACTTACAAAAAAGGACTTAAGAAATAGAATACCTGGACAGATTTCATCTATTCAAGAAAGTGAATCAATAATCAAAAGCTGGCACAAAGAAAACTACAAACTCAAAGGTTTTCAGTGGTCAATTCTTCCAAATATTCAAAGAAACATTTTTCTTTTTTTTGAAATTTATTTTCAGCATAACAGAATTCATAGTTTTTGCACCACAACCAGTGCTCCATGCAATGCATGTGAAACATTTTTATTTTAATTTTACTTTTCAGAGAGAGAGAGAGAGAGCACAAACAGGGGGCGTGGCAGGTAGAGAGAGAAGCGGGCAGGGAGTCTGATGCAGGACTGGATCCCAGAACCCTGAGAACATGACATGAGCTGAAGGCAGATGTTTAACTGACTGAGCCATCCAGGCGTCCCTCAAGGAAGTACTTGAAAGAAATCTCACAAACTGTTTCAGAAAACAGGAGAGAACACATCTCAATCCTTGCACCAAAACCTGACAGATACAGAACAAAAAACTAGACCATTATTCCTCATGAACATACATGCAAAAATCCTCCAACAAATTATCAAGCAAATCATATTCAGTAATATACAAAGGAAACAACACTTCTTATTTAATGGTGAAAGACTGAACACTTTCCCCCTATGATTAATTAAAAGAATGTATACTGAGGGACACATGGCCGCTCAGTCAGTTAGGCATCTGCCTTTGGCTCAGGTCATGATCCCATGGCCCTAGACTGAGCCCCGTCTCTGGCTCCCTGCTCAGCATGGGGGGGGAGTTGCTTCTTTCTCTCCCTCTGCTTCTCCCTCAGCTTATGTTCTCTCTCTCTCTCTCTCTCTCACTCACTGTTTCAAGTAAACAAATGAAATCTTAAAAAATTTTTTTTTTTACTTATTTATTTGAGAGAGAGGGCACAAGAGTGGGGTGAGGGCCAAAGGGAGAAGGAGACTCCCTGCTCATCAGGGAGCCTGAAGCTGGGCTTGATCCTGACATTCCAGGATCATGACTTGAGCCAAAGGCAGACACTTAACCAACTGAGCCACTCAGGTGCCCCAATAAAGAAAACCTTGGGGGGAGAAAAAAAGAATATATACTGAGTCTTTGCCAGTAGAGTAAGACAAATACAAGGGACACAGGATGGAGTGGAGGAAGCAAGGTTGTTTTTAACTGTAAACTACCTAAAAATAATCAGGAAGCTACAACAAAACCAGTAAAACTAAACAGTGAATTCAGGAAGGTCGTAAAAACATGGTTGGGGCACCTGGGTGGTGAGCCGGTTAGGTATCCAACCCTTGGTTTCGGCTCAGGTCATTATCTCATGGGTGGTGATGGGCACCTGGGTGGCTCCGAAGGTTAACCATCTGCCTCTGGCTTAGGTCGTGATCCCGGGGTCCTGGGATCAAGCCCCACGTCAGGCTCTCTGCTCAGCAGGAGTCTGCCTTTCCCTCTCCCGATCCTCTCTGCCTCAAATAAATAAATAAATAAATAAATAAAATAGTCTTTAAAAGATTTTATTTATTTATTTGACAGACAGAGATCACAAGTAGGCAGAGAGGCAAGCAGAGAGAGAGAGAGGTGGGGGAGCAGGCTCCCCGCTGAACAGAGAGCTCGATGTGGGACTTGATCCCAGGACCCTGAGACCATGACCTGAGCTGGAGGCAGAGGCTTTAACCCACTGAGCCACCCAGGCACCCCATCAAATAAATAAATAAAATCTTAAAAAAAAACAAACAAACCTCATGGGTGGTGAGATCAAGCCCTGCAGTGGGCTCCATGTTTAGCAGAGAGTCTGCCCGAGATTCTCTCTCTGCCTCTCTCCCCAGTCTCTTTCTAAAATAAGTAAATCTTATAAAAACATGGTCAGTATATGAAATCAACAGCATTTTATGCATACTAGAAAAAAATAAATAGAAAATAAAAATTTGGGGGGCACTGGATGGCTTAGTTGGTTAAGCAACCAACTATTTGTTTTGGCTTAGGTCATGATCTCATGGGTGGAGACATGAGCACCACGTTGGGCTCTGCACTGAATGCTAGGTATGCTTTAAGTTTCTCTTCCTCTGCCCCTTCCAACTCACGTACCATGCAACACGTGTGCCCAGGCATGCTTGCTCTCAATAAATGCACACAAAAGATAAAAATTTTAATGTAATTCCACTTACAGTATCAAAAATATCAACTACTTAGAAGCAAATGGAAAGCTGCTTCAAAGTTTTCACTGTGAAAACTAAAAAAATATTATGGAAATTAAAGAAAATAAACAAATGATGAAACGTTTATATCATGTCTAAGGACAGGGAAATTCAATGTTGCTCAAAATGTCTACTGTCCTAACGGGATGCTTCCTCCCCTCCCCACCACCAAAACGTTGTTTTAAAGTTTATATGGAAATGCACACAAACTTAGAATAGTAAAAACAACGAAAAAAAAAAAAAAACCAAAACCATTTCTGCCCAAAGTTGGAAAACTTACTAATACCAAACAATCTGGTATTTGTGTAAATCATAAGACATACAGATCAATGGAATAGGGGAGAGTCCAGAAAGGTACCAAATACATACGATATCCATATGGGGAAAAAAAAAAAAGAACACTGACCTTCTACTTCACACCCAGTATAAATATTCATTCAAAATGCATCATAAGGCCAACTGCTAAAACTGAAACAACACCTAGAAGAAAACTTTTATTTTAACTTTTAAAAAAATTTTTATTTTATTTTTTCAGTGTTCCAAGATTCATTGCTTATGCACCACACCCAGTGCTCCATGCACTATGTGCCCTCCACAATACCCAGCACCAGGTTGACCTAACCCCCCCACCCCTTCCCCTCCAAAACCCTCAGTTTGTTTCTCATGGTTCATCTCCCCCTATTTCCCCCAATTCACTTTATCAAATGTGCCAGTGGCTTAGAGTTAGCAGTGTCCCATTTCTTACAGAAATAGAAAGGTCTTGGTTGGGTCTTGTGTTTTAATTCCGACATACATAAACCACAGGTTGGCTACTTATCCAAACCCAAGGATCACCCACAGAGCCAAGCACGTCAGTCCATACTGGTCAACACTTCTCAAGCCGAAGGTGTAGACACTTGACACTGCTTTTAATGGCTGGCTGGGTATAAAAGTTCCAGACACACATACGGTGACTCTGATTTTAAACCACCCTCTTTTCCAATAGGTTGATCGTACAATATAATAATTTCATACTAAAACTTATAAAACAAATTATCTCTTTTTTACTCAAATCTAGTATTTACTGAAAAAATAATTTGAAATAAAAGTATGATTCCAGCCATTGTCTAATCTTTATGGTTTAACTTAAATCTGCTGTTTTGTGATTTCATCTTGTTGCTCTTGTTTTTTTTTTTAAATTTTTATAAACATATAATGTATTTTTATCCCCAGGGGTACATGTCTGTGAATCGCCAGGTTTACACACTTCACAGCACTAACCATAGCACATACCCTCCCCAATGTCCATTACCCCACCCCCCTGTCCCGATCCCCCTCCCCACAGCAACCCTCAGTTTGTTTTGTGAGATTAAGAGTCACTTATGGTTTGTCTCCCTCCCGATCCCATCTTGTTTCTTTTCAGAAGAAAACTTTCTTGACATTATGGTAGGTCCTGATGTTGTTAGCAGGAATATAAATGATTCACAACTATTTAGAAAATAGTCTGGCAGTTTTTTTACTCT
>PISX010021261.1:0-34043 GCA_004024625.1 Mellivora capensis
GTTAACCCCACTAAACCTTCAGTTACTAAACAACGTAATTACCTCTGCAGAGGAAGCTGAGGAAGAAGATGTGGTTTCCTGGAATATTACCAAGATGAAAATGGCAGAGAAGAGTCAGAATCTGTCCACCAAGCCAATAAACAGTGACTGTCACTTTTATCTTAATGACATTTGGAACATCAGAATAGGAGCAAATGGGATGAGGGCACCTCCCAGCGTATAGGAAGCCACTAGTAATTCACATAAGAAATGAAGTAGGAACTAAAATGGAAAAGAACCTCACTCTGTATCATCTCTGCCTTCAGAAATATGATTACATGAAGGTATATCAAATCAATCCTATAATGTTGGTCTAACACTGTAATTTTATATGTGAGGAATTTATGGTCCAGAAAGATTACCTGATTTGCCTAAATCCACCCCACAAAAAACTAGCAGAGCATGAAGGCCTACCCAGATGCCATGAATCACATTTTGATTCTTTTATTGTCACACGGGGAACTCTGTTCCCTGTTTATCTATTGATTGTTTTTATCTTGTGTTCACTAGCATACTGTAAGGGAATGACTTTTTTCCTACCTTTTTCTACTCCCCTCGGAGTAACCACAGTTTTGAGCACAAATATCCTTAGTAAATATTCAGCTGCATCATTGAATCATAAAAATAACAAGAACCCTCAACTAGTTAATGCAATTCATGAAAGAAAGCTACCATTGCAATGTTGAACTTTTACATGGAAATTTTCTATGATCTACTGATGGCATTTGCTGAGGAAATTCACTCCTGAGGCAACTACTTTAAAGACTTTGCTCACCAATTTTCCAGGGATGGATGTATAGAGAAGTACCATTTCTCCCACAAGTTCCCAAAGGGATTGCTGAGATACCTAGAAACTTCCTAATCATTGCAGTTGTAGAGTTTTCCTTTAGGAAACCCATCTGCAGAATATTTTGATTCTCATCTAACTTTCTTTTCTGGTTCAGCGCAGCCTAACGTTGAGAGCAAAGAAGCCACCCTGTTTTTATGGCATGGGTATGAGAGAATCATTCAAGCAAGTTTAGAGCACATAAAATAAAATGGCTTCATCTTTTCAATACCTGCAGTCCTCATACAGCCATGCCACCTGGCACCTGGAATTGAAGACTGTTTCAGTCACATGATGGAACACTGGCCTCGGGATTTTGGAATGAAAGGATGAGCAATGAAAGCCAAGGCCCATGCACCTGGTGTTAAGGAAAATCTGTACCTGAGAGAATGTGGTAGCAATGCTTACATTTGCAGGTAAGGCTTTTTTTTTTTTTTTTAACCAGTGAGGGAGTCTATCACAGCAATTTAATGAGATAGAGAGAAATCAGGTAGATAAGAAGAGATGATGAAAATCCATTTCAGTGTCAAGCCAGATGTTTGAAATATTTCCAGTTAAATGATGTTCCTGATGTTTTTCAAAATTCAAATATCCACATTGCTCTCAATGAACTACTTCTTTTAATAGCAATAATTTCATATGAGTTTCATGAGAATTATTCAAACCTCATAAGAGATGAAAACAATTTAACTGATCCAAGTTCTGAAACACTGGAGAGGCATCAGTAACCCCATACCAATCTATATTTCATCATGCAATAGACTTTATTTCTATAAGGCATCAGCAAACTGTAATTATACAGTATCATTAATATCATTATTAAAAATGTCATGTCTACACTGAAGATAAAAATAAAAAGAAAGATTAGGCCTACAGAAGCAGAAGACAAATTGGTACCTCAAAATAAGAATCTCTGTTTCTATTTGAGTATTAGCCAAATCACTACAATCTTTGATTGTACTGAGGAAATCCTATATCAAGTATATCTCCACTAGTTGAACACCTTTTTGAAGGAACACCAGACCTAAACAAAAAAGACAGAACATATGGAAATGATACAGAACAATTTTGAAGGCCAAGATTCCTGGTGTTTTAATTTGGCAGTATTCAGACTTCTTGAACTTAGTATTTTCTGTGTTATATACATAATTCACTGACAGAATAAGTAACAGTCATAATTTAAGTGATGAAGTATGGAATCCCAATAGGCACTTTTAAGCTTTAACAATATACTAAAAAGCCACTGTATTTTTTTTTCCCTTGGCTTAGAGAATTATTCTAGGACTCATTTATTACCTGCCATTGAATACTTCTGGGTCAGCACAGAGGTCCTTAATATACACTCTGGGTCTTTTATCTTGAACCACTATTCCCCTTCTTGTCTTTATCCTTGTGTACAAAGAAAGCCAGATTTATATTGTCTACTTTGTATATTATTCATAAGATTTATTAGATAATATTACTAGAGTTTCACTCATTTTCCATTCTCCTTAAACTCAAGACATCTATTTTTTTGTCTTCTGTGGCCATGTTGAAACTTACCATTACAGTATCTCTATTCTCCTGGACAAGATCATAGAAAAATGCTTTGGCACACTGGTAGAATGATTTCTTAATACAGCAGTCCCCTGACTGCCCTATCTGCAGAAAGTGAAACCATAGTTTGAGCAACCCATGGTCAACTGTGGTCCAGAAGTGAATGATCCTCCTTCTGACATCCTTCTATATTCTCATAAGGTCAACAGTAGCTTAAAGCTATGTCACAATACCTAGGTCATTCACCGCATTTCATTTTATCATCTCACATCATCATTTTCATAAGAAGGCTGAGTATAGGACAATAAGATATTTTGAGCGGGAAAGACCACATTCACTTAGCTTTATTATAGTATATTGTTATAGCTCTTCTATTTTATGATTAGTTATTGTTGTTGACCTCTTACTGTACTTATTTTGTAAATTAGACTCTATGACAGGTATGTATGTTAAGGAAAAAGCACAATATATACAGGGTTCAGTACGACCCACAGTTTTAGGCATCCACAGGAGGTTCAGGAATATATCTGCCCCAGATAGGGTGGAGGGGAGGCTACTGAATCTTTTACATGGTATTAGAAAGGAGATGTTCTCCCCCGGGGCTAATAGTACATTATATGTTAATAAAATATTTTTTTAAAAAAGAAAGGAGGGGCGCCTGAGTGGCTCAGTGGGTTAAGCCTCTGCCTTCGGCTCAGGTCATGATCCCAGGGTCCTGGGATCGAGCCCCACATTGGGCTCTCTGCTCCACGGGGAGCCTGCTTCCTCCTCTCTCTCTGCCTACTTGTGATCTCTCTTTCTATAGCTCTGTCAAATAAATAAATAAATCTTTGGAAAAAAAAAAAAGAAAGGAGATGTTCTATCTTTTATACTGGATCCTGAGCTGTAGATATCTGTTATCCAGAGCTGTGAAAGACTTTGTCAGTTTTTGACTATATCAGAAGTTGGGGATGGTCTGGAGCAAGTGGAGTGTGTATGTATTGTTGGTGGTAAAATGGTACAACTGCTTTGGAAAATGGTTTATGGTTTCTTCAAAAGTTAAACATACACCTACAATATGACCCAGACTTTCCACTCTTACATATTTTCTCAAGAGAAATAAAAGCACAGGTGTACATGAAAACTTGAACACAAATATTAATAGACATTATTTGTAATGGCCAAAACCTAGAAATAACCCAAATGTCCATAAAATAGTGAGTGAACAGATTGTGATACACATATACTCACACAATGGAACAGTCTCCAGCAATAGAAAGAATTACCGATACACTCAACATGGATGAACCTGAGATAATTACAGTGAAAGAAGTCAAATATTAAAAAATACATGTTGTATGATGACATTTTTGCACGATTTTAGGAAATTCAAATTAACCAATAGTCGCTTCGGAAGAGTAAGGGAAAAGCAGTAAAAGACTTCTGAAGATGATGAATGTATACATACTCTTGATTGTGGTTAGGATTTCACAGGTAAACGCATATTTCAAAACATATAAAATTCTACACTTCAAATGCAGTTTATTATGTCAATTAGACATCAAACTGTCAAAAAAAGAGAGAAATAGAGACCCTCAATGTTGTCATACACTAAACAAGTGAATCCCAACAGATTTTCACCAAAGGAACCTCTAAGATAAATATTTACAGCCCAGAATTAAAGACTGAAATGCAGAGCGCTGCCTATCCCTACAGAAGCTAAAAGGACCGGTTTAACTCTCCTGATGTCCACCAGCCTGTCTGCCACGCTCACTTGTCCGTGAGCATGGACACATAACCTAATCGCTTCCGATGGGCCACTGCCTCACAGAACTTTGAATCTGGAGGGAGTGACACACAAAGAACTAAGAATGGTCCAGAACTCAATCCGATGGCGCAGAGGCAGCAGAGAGGGAACGAGTGACATCGGGAAAACAGTAGCAGCTCTGCCTGAGGAAGCCTGGGACCCTGCAGGACTGCCCACCGTCCAGCAGCCCCAGAAGCAGCAAGGCCAGCGGCGGAGTGGGCCCAGCGACAGGGGCAGCGAGGGCAGCGCTCTCACAGTGTGATCGCAGCGATAGTTCTCATCACCTACCTCACCTCAGCTACGTCTCCAAGTATTTCCTTCCAGACTAAGAGCTACCTATTATCCTTCCAACAAATGTCCCTTCTGCTTACATTAGAGAAGAAGTATTAGTAATCTAAAAAGTAAACACAGGGGTGTCTTGATGGCGCGGTTGTTTAAGTGCCTGTCTTTAGCTCAAGTCATGATCCAGGGTCCGGGGATCCTGGGATCAAGCTCACATCAGGCTCCTTGCTCAGCAGGGAGTGTGCTTCTCTCTCTCTCTCTCTCTCTCTCTCTCTCTCCCCACCATTCCCCTGCCTCCTCCACTTGTTCTCTTTCCCCTCTCAAATAAATAAAATATTTTAAAAAATAGAATAAAAATGGACATAAATGTCCAAGTGATCCACATACTGATTATCTGACCAGTCAAATTAGATTTTATATTCTATGCTTTATAAATGAACAGCAAAGTTTGCCCACAGTGAAAGTCAAACTATGCTGGGAAACATGTCTCCAGACAGATGTGAAAGTGACCGGATAAGAAACGGCACTAAAAACAGAGCTGCATCGCTCATCTGGATGGGAAGCAGAGGGACTGGAGCTCTCAGTCCCTCCTCTGGGATGAGAGGAATCTCAGATAACGTATCTTAAAAGCAATGTATACCTGAAACGAATATGACACTGTCTATTAACTCTATGGGAATTAAAATTTAAAACTTAAACAAAAAGGCACTGCAAAGGGGTATGCTGGGATTAAAGTCTCCTTGGGAGAAGTTAGGCATTGCAAGTTGACTAGTTTAATTGCCAGTGCTCTGAAGGAGGATGGGAGCCCACCCACACGGAGCCAGCTGAAGGGGGGAAATGCTGCTGCGTGTTTTAAAAGTTCTTTGGCTTAAGAATCCAGGTTCACTAGGGGCGCCTGGGTGGCTCAGTGGGTCGGGGCCTCTGCCTTCAGCTCAGGTCATGATCTCAGGGTTCTGGGATCGAGTCCCACATCAGGCTCTCTGCTCAGCGGGGAGCCTGCTTCCCCCCTCCTCTCTCTCTGCCTGCCTCTCTGCCTATTTGTGATCTCTCCCTCTCTGTCAAAATAAATGGATAAAATATTTTAAAAAAAAAGAATCTAGGTTCACTCATATTCCCTAACAAGTGAGGGTTTTAATGGGCATTTAATCTCTTGCTGTGAACTTTCAGTAATTTATTTCATGGGGGGGCGGGGAACAAGTCCAAAAGCCATAGAGACATCTCCAAGAGACCAAGTGATGACATTTATTTTGACAGGACCTATTGATTCAGTTCCTCGGTGTGTGAGTTGCATGGGAGCAACTTTTTTTCCCAAGATAAACACTCAGAAAAGTGGTATTAATGCATTCGGGCTTCAATAACACCAAGCGGAATACTTAAAGAATAATGAAAATAGTTAAGGAAATAGTGGGCTTGTGGCCCTTTAAGAAGTTTTTACGTATGAGACACATGTCACATAAGGTAGTGAACACTTTTGGAAACAAATCCTTATGCCTCCACCTCTAAAATGTATCCCAAACCTTCCTGTTCTCCTCACCTTCGCAGCCCTCTCTGGTTTTACCTGGGTTAGTGGCAACTGGTTAACCTGATTTCACTTTCATTCACAAAAATCCATCTGTCAGAAAAGAAACCAGAATCTGATACACATTTTTAAAATGTGTATCAGATTGTGTCACTTTCCTGCTTATAACATTCAGATGGCTTCTTAATACATTTGGAATAATTACCTATGGTGCCCAAAGCACTCGGTCCCTATGTAACTCCCCATCTTAGCTCTTCCCATCCTTCTCTGCACTAACTCTACCCCGACCTCATTGGGCTTCTTCCTGTTCCTTGATTACACCAAGTTCCTGCATGAGGGCCTTCACACATGCTCTTCCCACTGACCGTGACTACCTTCCACATCTCCTCAGGTAGCTGATTCCTATAACAAATCAGGACTCTGCTCAAATACTTGTTCCCATGGTAGCCTTTCCTGACCACTCAGTGTCAAGTATCCCCTCCCACATCTACCCCATGACTGTTTTACGGTCATCAGAGTACCTTTCATGATCCGAGGCCGACTTCTTTTTGTTTACTTATGGATTATCTGTTGCCCCACTAGAATTAAGCTCTTTGAGAATAGGAGTCCTGTCTGTTTGAATTATCACTGCATCTCCAGGGTCTACAACAGTGTCTGGCACATAGTAGACATTCACTAATTGCATATTTTATGAACAAATGAAAAGCAGAAAGAAGAACAAATCCCAGCTACACTTATCATCACCTGACAGTCCACCTGACCTAGAGTTAGGTTTAACCGATCTGCAACCTCCTATGAAGATTGATGGCTCCTGACCCCTAGTGGCAAATCGCTAATAACACAACAGATTCTCCAAAACTCAAGTATTTTATTTTATTTTTATATATTTATTTATTTATTTGACAGAGAGACAGAGATCACAAGTAGGCAGAGAGGCAGGCAGAGAGAGAGGAGGAAGCAGGCTCCCTGCTGAGCAGAGAGCCCGAAGTGGGGCCCGATCCCAGGACCCTGAGATCACGACATGAGCCGAAGGCAGAGGCCTAACCCCCTGAGCCACCCAGGTGCCCCCAAAAATCAAGTATTTTAATACAAAGCATAAGGTTGGTCTAGTATTTTTCATCAAGTGCAAGTATTGGCTTATCATAATTAAATATCAGAGCTAAGAGAGATCTTAATTATAGAAATGAAATGTAACATTAACAATAACAGCTAACATTTATTGAGTGTATACTGTGTCTCAGTCACTGTTCTAAGTGTTCTGTTTGTCTTACCATATTTAATTCTCATCACAACTCTACAAGTTAGGCACTACTGTTACGCTCCTTTATAGATGAGAAAGCCCATATAGTACTTGTCCATGGCTACACAGCTAATAAGATTCAGAACACAGCCAGGACAGGCACAATACTTAATTTACAAACTCACCATTCCACTCGGACAGCAAAAATCATATTCAACCCAGATACTCCTTTCTTGCTCCAAAATGTGGACTCCCAGCTCATTTAAGTGCAGTGCTCCAGGCAGGGCCTTCCAGAAGAACAGTATTGGTACCCAGAGAAAACCTCAGCCATTCTAACCTTAGAAATGGTCTACCACAACCTTCTTGTTGTAGAGATAAAGAATAAATGTCCAACAAAATTAAGTAACTTTTCTGATGTCACACATCGTCAGGACTGGGACCTAGTGAGTCACTCTATTCTTTGCAAAGCACCACAAGTAGTCATTAGGGAATGGAGAACATCAGAGCAAATGTCTTGATATGGGGGTTAGAAAGAGGCACACCTAGTGCAAAAAAGAAAATGGCTGTGACCTGGTATGGTGTGCTGTTCTGCTAAAGGTACCTGGAATCCTGCTAGCCTCTATTTCCAACAGACCCTATTGCAGATCGCTCAGACTCAAATGACTTTTCTTATTTTGATTAGTACAGAGGAAAATAGCACCACTGAGTAAAGTATACAAATATTTACTGAACACTACATGCCCAGCGCCCTACTAGGTGGTGGTATGAGCTCAGATGAAAGCAGGTGAGATGAAAATTGGTCCCTGATCTCCTGCAAGGCAAAGCAGAATGGTTTTCTCCTGCCAAGCAGAGAAGATAAATGCAGTGAACAGGAAGTGGGGATATTATCCTTCCAGGAACTGGTAATGGCCTTCAGAAGCGTAGGCAGCTGTGCATAAGCTTTCCAGATGAATTGTTTAAAAACTACTTAGGGTGTACATTCTTTTCCTCATTTGTTCCTTTATTTGCAATTCTCCTGTTACCTTTGGAAATCATTAAGAGAAAGGAGCAAATCAAAGTGGGCGGGCAGCTACCGAATCAGCAAGATGAGCATAAATGCGTGTAGGGTGAAACGTGTCCAGTATAGAGGGCAAAATTTGCTTTTTTTCCCCTCTCATATCATCTCACGTACCCCACTCCTACCTGCCAAGGCTTGAGGTTGTGACCCCTGATGGATTCTGGGAGGCTGATTTGTAACATATGCTGATTCTCTACTGGCAAAAGAGAATTAAGTATCTGCTAAAGCTCTAGAGACCAGGAAGCTTTTTCTGCTTATCTGGTGCTTTATCTTCAAAATAACTGTAGAGGAAAATCTTGGCCTAATTTACTGGAACCATAACAAATATTTGTTGGATGAATGCATTGGTCAGTTGTGCCTTCTTAGGAATCACTATTAAACCAAAAAACCGGTGTAGTGTGTCTATGCAGAAAACTCAGAATTCTAAAACTAGTTCTTGCAAACAAGTCCCTTGGTAGCAAAGGGCCACATAGTTGTAGAGTACCAGCTTAATGTAAGTTCCCATCTGAATTGATTTCTCTATTCTTTTATAACAGGGGAGAGGAAAATGAAACCTGAAAAAAAAAAAAAAAAAAACTGTGCGACTGACTCTAATAAAGAGAAGAGAAAGCTCAAATTGCCTCATTTGGAAAAACAAAAAAGACAAAAAAAAAAAAAGACAACACAAAAAACTAAGTAGACCCATTATCCGAATTTATAGCAATTTTCCAAGTTTGACAGAATGGCTTTTTGCCTTATTCCTGCCAAGGATTCTAACCCATAGCAGCATAAGTTACAAGTCATGGGGGAGGAGGACAAAGCTGATTATCGTTCCTTCTAATTTGGAAAGCTAAAACTCAAAGTCCAGACTGTTTACGGTTGTTAAACAGGAGAGATTTCTGTTGGCTGCATGACTACCCAGTATCTTCTTCAGCCTGAGAGCTTCCCTTTATTCATTCATCAAGCATTTTCTGAACACCTACTCTGTACCAGGCACTGCATTGAGCCCCTGAGGATAGAGACGAGAGTAAGTCATGGCATTGTCCATAAGGAGCTCAAACTCTTGTAAAAGAGAAGGACCTAAAAACAATGTAATTGCAATACATTGTGATAAATGCATTGAAGAAATATGTTCTTCTACAAGACGTTTGGGGAATGTAGATTAAAAAGCTTTGAATGTGGTAGAATGATTTTAGAATCTTTCATAAGAAAAACACTTCTTTATCAAAATTCTTAATATAGTTAATAGTAGTAAGGAGATATCCATAGTTATTATTTCATTATTATTGCCTTGTATTGGTGACCAAACACTATATTAATAGCTAAATTCTCACATTTTTCTAATGAGGAAATTGAGGCTCAGAATTTAATAAGTCCTTAACAGAGAAACTGCCTTTAAATTGAGCTTCCTCAGTGGAATGAAAACACTACAACATACAAAGGAATTCATTTCTGCCATCATCACGAAAAAGGAGACCTGAGACAGAGAGCAGAGGAAGAACTACAGGAGTTTACTGCTGCCAACATAGAGGACATAGGAAGAGGCTGAGGAGGGGTCAATGATTGCTGTCAGTCCTAACTCCAGCCACTCCACAGTTACTGGACAACTTACGGTTCTTACATCTATCCCAACTGCCGTACCCAGAACCAGTCTGAAGAGAAGAAGAGAGGCAGATATGGAAAAAGAGGAAGAAAGGGTAGCCAATTCTATCACCATCAAGGGATGTTCTGAATTCTCAAAGCTGTGAGATCACACCCCTGGCTCCTCCTGTCAGCCAAGCCAGCCATGTCAGAGGAGGCCAATTACAGCACTGGCTGGGCCATCAATGTAGGAGTGGAATGTGATTGTTAAATAAGCAAAGATGACTTGGTTGGCCATCTCAAGACCCAAATGTCAAAAAAGAGGGTGATTGCATTCATGGAACTTCTGAGAAAGCAAAACTGAGGTTTCCTAAACTTGTCCATTCTCTCTCCAAACTCGAATTCTCTGGGAGGCATCTTTGACGGAAACTGTAGTGCTTTGCCGTTTTGACATTGTAATATTCTTATACATCATTCAGAGTAAGAATTACAGAGTCTACATTTTCAGTCATAATGTTAAAGAAATCATTTTTAAAACCCCATGCATATAATAACAACAAACCAACAGTTCCAAGGCACAATAGAAAAGTGGTGGATTCTGAATGGCCCCAGGAGGCAGAAACCCATTTACCATTATCTAGCTCTGTGAGCTTGATGGTTACATTGACTCCTCAATGGTTACTTAATCTCCTCAACTGTGAAATGTGGAGTTTGGACTGGGGTAATTCTCCCCAGATACAAGTTGATGGGGCTGCCATACTTGGGTCATTTAAGAGAACTTCCCAAACTGTACTCCTGGATTATGTGGGGGTGAGTCCCAAGATCCTTTATTTTTTCAAGGTGTGTGGAATACCATAATGTTTCTTTCACCTCATGTTTTGTCTTTGTCAAACAATGGCTCAATGAGGTGAACAAGCATGAAAAAGAACCTAAGAAGAATTAGCCACATTCACACTTATCAAAGTGTTAAACTGCATGAAAGCACAGCTTTCTAAGAGAGCAGCCAACAACTTGCATATATTTGATGATCTTAGTACCAAACAGAACTCACAAATGGATAATTCCCTAATAAATTGCAGGCATGAGACTTAGACTGTTTTCTCTCTCTCTTTTTTTTTTAATTTTAAGTGAGGTATTAGTAGGTAAAATATGACCTTTCTTTGGTCATGGCAAAAGAAAAGGCAAAGCCAGCAATCGAGAACAAACAACTGGGCTGCCGCTGAGGATGAAGACAGAGTTTTATAAAGCCCAAAGCACGCTCAACCAATGAAGCAGGTGCCTTGATCAGCTAGCACAGTTAAGAAAGAAAATTGAATTCCTTGAAAACAATTTGGAAAGGAACTTGGAAACCATATCCAAACAATGCTCTGGGGCTGACATTTCAAAAATGTATTTGCTCTTTATTCTAATCACTTTGGTACTTTCATCAAAGCGAAGACATGACATATGGAACAGAAGATATGCAGGGAGATGAAGGAGTAGTCAGATGCAAATGGTTGGAAAAGGCCCAGAGATTACAATCTGGCTCACCTTACACATCCAATCTCAGCTCCCAAAAGATGCCTAAGAGCTGTCATTTATGGAGAGCCTGTGGTAGAAGAGGCTCTGCGTAGCTTCCTCCAATCCTCCAAGGAACTCTAAGGAGAATGAAGCCCAGAAAGATTAACTATTTTACACAAGGTCTTAGACGTGCTAAGAGATGGAGCAGAGATTCGAACGTCATTCAAACTTTCTGCTGCTTCAGAATTCAATTCCCTTCTGACCCTTATTCTAATACTATTTCTGCCCTGTCAAAGCCCCAGCCCACAGGCTCAGGTTCAGTGTCTTCTCAGCACGTCTCAGGGATTCACAGATGCAACTTCCCAGGAATAGTTAAACACCAATAAGGAATTGTTACTGAAGAATTGTTCTTTCCCTCCTGTTTTTATTATTCTTGCTAGTGCTTGTTTTTTTTCTGATATCCAATACAGCTCCCATGTTATCTCATCGTCTACTCCTTATGAGTCACATGGGCATGGTAGAAAATAAGCAAAGAATGCCATCTTTTCTTAAAACATCTCTTCTCCACAGACTTTCACTATTTGTTTAAAATCTACTGTACTTAAAACCACACAACCAGCAATTAAAACTATCTGCAATCAGCTACTTGAGTATGAAACTGTCTTTGTACACCGAAGCCAGAAGCGACTGATAACGAGTTACTTTACATCCAGGGCAAACTCGGCCTCTACCGCTGAATGGCCAGGCTGGACCATACAGTGGCCGAGAGCAGAAAGCTGGTGAGAGGGGACGAACGTTGAACAGATTACTTTTGTCTTTATGGCAATGGTTTCTTTCCCAGGGTGGGGGTGCGGGAGAGGGGTAAACAAGTCCTGTTAATCAGGTCATTGATCCCAGCTGATATGAATGAAAACTAGAAATAATGCAAAGAAAAACATGCACAGTATCAGTCAGTCAAGAATAAATGTGGAATCAGTCACTGAAGCTTGGGCATCGCTGTCAGAGCATCTGAGCCTATTGTATGTACATTTCCTGCCCTCAGCAGATGAATCTTGTTTTTCTGGACCACGTGCCTCCACTGTACCTCATTTTCCCATCTCCCCTCCCCTTGAGGCCTCCACCCCATCCTTCACCCTCCCCTGAGAGGTGTCTCCAGGTGGGTGGGGGTGGTGGCAGCAGTGAAGTCAGCCCTGGAGGGTCCCACACAGGAGGAGTTGGAGTGAGCTGTACTATGAAATCTCTTTGTAGCAGTCTCACCATGAGTACTCTTTAATGAGAAAAGACCTAGAAATGCCACATTTCTAATAAATAAAGAGAAAGAAAGGATGGGAGAGACAGAGATACAGCAGAGAAACTGAGATACAGCAAAGCATCAGCCATGCCCAGATGCTCCTATCCTAGATGTATTCTCTAGAATGTCCTTTTCTCAGGAGCATGCCTTGAACTTGCCCTACCTGGGGCAGGGTTTCTGAAGGCCCTCCCTCAGCGTTCCCCCTCCCCGACTAGCATACGGAGTCTCCCCAGAGGTGGAGTGGAAGGGCCCTGGGGCTAGCCTTTGCCTGCCTTGGAAATGAAGCCTTTCCCAGAAGGTTTGGCTCTGGTGCCACATGGGATCCTCAGAGCGACCGGGAGCAGCAGGGGCCTCTTCCCTCCTCACGGGCAAGGCTGCAGAACCTGCAGACCTGAGAAGCCTGCACCCCACTAGACTCTGATGCCAGTTCTTTTTATTTCCATGAAGCTACTTAATGAGATTCTTCATGCATAAAATTAATTTTTGCCCTCTTCTATCAGCTTTTACCACTAAAGGATTTACTTACAATTTTGTCAGATTTTATTTATATGTGCAATAAAGGGGACTCGAATCATAATGAAGGCTTTTATGGGTAATGATGGGAGATACAAAAGGAAGCTGAGAGCAGGCAGACATCCAGGCCCCCTTTGGATGCCAGGATGCATTATGCAGGAGATACCCCCTGCAGAAATACACACGAGGCCCTGCCTTCCCAGAACCATACCTCAAGTCAGATCCTAATTTGTTGCTGGGGGAGAAAAGGAGGAGCAGGGCTATTAATAAACAGTGCAAATAATTAGGCTTTATGGGAATTTGCTTGTTTTCTTACACACTAGATTTGCTCTCAAACCCCTTCACAAATCTGTCCTGTGTGACTGCTTTGGAGACAGTGGGCTGTTGCCCCGAGTGTCCCTTGGGAAGGTGTCTGGAGCTGGAATGGAGCAAAGATGGACAATATACTAGTTGGTAATAAAGACCCTTGCTTACTGAATGTCCCCTAGGGCTGGGCTCTGTGGCTGGCATTGTGTGGACATGGTATTACCTAATCTTCAAAACAGGTGGCAGGGTAGCTATTATCATTCCCACTTTAAAAATAAGGTAACTAAGACCCAGAGAGGCCCCTAAAGTCACATACTATTTTTTGCACAGTTTACCACCACCACCAACAACCACCAGTCACTCTTTTTTCCCTATGCCATTCAAAGTCATGAGCCCTCCTCTCCAGGCTAAAATGTTCAGTCCACTGTGTTTAGATTTGTACTAGACTGGGCACAAGAAACCTGACTTCCAGTTCTACCTCCATTCTTATTACTAAATGCTGTGAGACCTCGAGCAAATAACTTCACTTCTCTGATTGTCACAGTCCTCTCCTGAAAAATAAGATTATGATCTCAAGGAGTCTGTTCAGTTCTGGCATTTTTATCCTGTGACACTCTTTCCACCTAGTAACAACAGAGGATGTGCAAAGTGCATGTGTTAGCTCACAGCAACGGAACTCGTTTTTCAGAGCTAAAATACTTGGAGCTATGTCACTGCACAGCCAACATTGGGATGGTCTCTGGATTTCCAAAGCTGCATGGGACTGCCAAGCTGCTGTGAAGCATTAGAGACTTTTTTCCTACTCACCCTTCTCTTGCCAGCACTAGAGATGAAGAATCACAGAGATCAAAATACAAGTTGCGCAAGATTGCTGAAGGCTGACAACTGGAAACAAAGAGCACAGTGGTACAGTTTAGCTCTTTCCATGAAGAGAAACTTACTATGGAGACCCAGAGGCTAAATGGAGACTTTATGTTCAGGAAAACCTGACTCTATCAGCATCTCACATTTCCAACGGGGAAAAAGATGTCCCTAACCACTTAATCACAGGGAGGAATTTTTGTGACACAGTACGGCCTTTATCCTCTCGCCATGGATTCTATGTCTTTGAAGCTGCAAAAGAAGGACCAGAGCCACAAACTTCTATCCATTCAACAAATACTGAGAGGCTACTGTGCTCTAAGTACATGGTAGGTATCAAGGATAAAAAGGAAAGGAACACACAAAGCGTTCTCACAGTATTGTAGTAAAAATAAACAATTTCAATGCAATGCAAGAGAATGAAGATGATGGTAAAGAGAGTTTGTGGCTGTTTGGTGCATGGTTCACCTCGCTAAACCTAAGTGGGCTATGGGTAAAGGCATTCACTGGAGTGAAGGGAGGAAGAAATAATATATTCCAAGGATGATAGCTGTTTGAGCTGAACCTTGAAAGATGAGTAGAAATTGGTGAGGCAGATGCGTGAGGGGAAGGTGTTCCAACAGAGAGAATGGTAGGTGACTCTTCATTGATCACACCATACCCAATGGGAGAAAATGTTTCAAGAAAGTCAGGACATTCTTCCTTTTATTTATTTATTTTTTAAGATTTATCTATTTATTTGACAGAGAGATAGCGAGAGAAGGAACACAAGTGGGGGGAGTGGGAGAGGGAGAACCAGGCCTCCCGCTGAGCAGAGAGCCCGATTTGGGGCTTGATCCCAAGACCCTGGGATCATGACCTGAGCTGAAGGCAGACACTTAATGACTGAGCCACCCAGGTGCCCCGACATTCTTCCTGCAGAGTGATTTTTAGGAATTGCAGTATGGATTTTTTAGGTCTCTAATACATGTAGCTTTCTTCTCTCTAAAGGCAGTTCTTCTTCCTTTCTTTCTTAGGATGACTGTGAAATCTCTTTCTAGCAGTCTCACCATGAATACTCTTTAATGAGAAACGACCTGGAAAATGTCATATTTCTAATAAATAAAGAGAAAGAAAGGATGGGAGAGACAGAGATACAGCAGAGAAACTGAGATACAACAAAGCCTCAGCCATGCCCAGAACTCCACAGAGCTGGGTACCAGGCTCAGTAAACCAAGGACCAGTACCCCCAAAAAAGACGTAAGGGTAGGAAATGCAGAGAAGTAGCTTACCAAGGCAGCAACTCTTAGCCCAGACATTGAATCAGCAATGAACATGGAAAGTGTAAGGAGTATAAAAAAGACATTTTTGTTCTTTTTTGAATTGTTAAGAAATAAATGTAAAAGACCAAAAATCAGTTGCTCTGAGCTAGTGGCTAGACATGAATGGAAACCAAGAATGGGAAGGGTTTTCGATATAGCATGGTGAGGAGAGGAAGAAATTGAGCATGACTCCATGATCCTGTGCCAAACTACGCATGGCCCCAGAGGTGGAGGAGGTGTCTTTCTCCTTTCATGTTCATGCTCAGTTAAAAAGTGTGAAGTGAGCAGATGGGGGGAAGGTAAGGAGGTACAATAAAGGGTCATAAAGTTAGAGGAAGTACTTCAGAGCACCATTGACAAATACCATCTTCATTTTCCCCTCCTAGAAATATCTTAGTACAAGAATAGAAGCAGGGGTGATGAAATGAGGTGGGGGTCATGTAAAAGAGAGAGACTTAATGGAAATAAGAATAACAAAGCACTGACAAATTTCTTGTGACTCACATGTGGAGAGAAAATGTTTTCTTGGAAGAAAGCCAGAGGAAGGCCTCACGGGAAGTATTGTGAGCTTTTCTTTTGCAATTCCATTATGACTTTAATAGTTTTTTCTGATCACTACAGTGATGGAGGTCCTTTGTATGATATTTAGAAAGTATACAAAAGCACACAAAAGAAAATAAAAATCATTCACTATCTTAAAGAAAAGCATTATTAATATTTTAACTCCTACAGATCAAAGAATTTTTTAAAAGAAAAACAGAAGAAAGGAGGCAGAAACCTATGCGAATGTTGAGCTCTAAATTAGATGGAAAAAAAATTAGTGACATAAAGCATTATTTCTATTAATGAATATGTACTGAAACAAATTCTTATCAGAAAGTTCATCGCTAAAAATAAAAATAATTGAGACACTATATCACAAGGTTGATATAGTGTTCATTTACATCAAAATGTTGACATAGGAGGCGCCTGGGTGGCTCAGTGGGTTAAAGCCTCTGCCTTTGGCTCAGATCATGGTCTCAGGGTCCTGGGATTGAGCCCCGCATCAGGCTCTCTGCTGAGCAGGGAGTCTGCTTCCCCCTGCCCCCCCCCCCCGCCTGCCTCTCTACTTGTGATCTGTCTGTCAAATAAATAAACAAAATCTTTAAAAAAATGTTGACATAGCTTTATAATGAACTGTTATACACAATGGAGGTCCCTACCACATCCCATCCCTGAGACTCTCTCCTTTATATCACCCTTTCTTCTTTCCCTTTTGGATACTCCGTTGTTGCTATAAAGGATACTGACTTGGCAAGGCTCATAGATAGAGTGAATATCAAGAAGAAATGAAGTTGAGCACCAAGAATGAGTTTTAGGCCAGATCAAAGATTATATGAATATTCTTCCCTGTACTCATACCCAATCCTTATACATATAGAAATGAACAGAGCAAGGAAACCTCCCTTTTGAGTCCTCATAGGACAGATTCTTTGCTATTGGCATCTACCCTCCCCTCTTATACTCAGCTGAGGATACGACAACTCATGGCTGAGACAACTCGTGGCTGAGACAGGTTGCTTCCACTTCTTACCACCAGTGATTTTCATTTGACAACACAGATTTTTTTACCTAGTTGTGGTCCAGGCCATGACTCATCCTACCCATTCATAGGTTGGCAACTGGATCAAGCCTAGCCCAAATCTGGGTCCTGGCTTGCCCATGGAAAACTCAGAGAAATATTGACATTGCTTTCCCACTTTGGCTGCCACAAGTTCTAATCAGAGCTACCTCCACCAGACTCCATGTACTCAGAGGATTTACTGGAAGCAGTGTTATCAGTTAAGGAGTGGGGAGTCACAGTGACTCCAGAGTTTCCAGAGAGCAATAAGTACAGTTGTTCCTAGGACACCGTTCTATTGCCCAAGGATTGTTGTTTGTAATACAGGCTCAGTGGTAGGAAGCTTGTAAGAGAGACCCAACAATGTAACACAAAAAGGCTACTGAGACGTGAGTAAATTATCCTTTTCTGAGGACATAACTTTTACCAGTTTCTAGGTAAATGCACCAGCCTATCACACAGGGAATTCAAGACCAACATTTTTTTCAATTTTTCAAATTGTTGCCAAATGGGGTGAAATTTTTTCTATTTAGGATTGACAAGGGAATTTCTGGTTAAATGATACATACATACATTGTCAACAAGTTGTTTAATTATATGACAATTATATTGTACAGTTATATGTGTATGTGCATACTGAAAGTCAGTCACCCTGAATATTCTCAAGAATTTAATAGTTCGATAAAGCAATTGGATCTGGACAATATTTACTCCAAAGATACAGATGTACAGAAAAGAAGGGGAATTTGCACCCCAATGTTCATGGCAGCAACGTCCACAATAGCCAAACTATGGAAGGAGCTGAGATGCCCTTCAACAGATAAAGACGATGTGGTTCATATATACAGTGAAATATTATTCAGCCATCAGAAAGGATGGATACCCACCATTTGCATCAACATGGATGGAACTGAAGGGGATTATACTAAGTGAAGTAGGTCAAACAGAGAAAGACAATTATCACATGGCTTCACTTATATGTGGAATGTAGGCAATAGCACAGAGGACCATAGGGGAGGGGAGGGAAATCCAGAGGGGGAGAAGTCAGAGAGGGAGATGAACCATGAGAGACTATGGACCCCAGGAAACAGACTAAGGGTTTCAGAGGCGAGTGGGGGTGGTACCAGGTGATGGGTTTTGGGGAGGGCATGTGTTGTGATGAGCACTGGCTGTTATACACAACTAATGAATCATTGAACACAATATAAAAAAAATAATAAAGTTAGTTCGGTAAGCATGGGGAAAAAAAAGACTTTAATAGCTCACTGTGCTGATGTATGCATCTCACTCCAATTGCTCATTTGTTAATTAGTCCAGGACCAGGACCTGAGCCAAAGGCAGATACTTAACTGACTGAGCCACCCAGGCACCCCACTTAATATTTTTTAACTTCACTATAATTAATATAGTGTTATATTAGTCTCAGGTGTACAATATAGTAATCAACAATTCTATACATTAGTCAGTACTCATCAAGGTAAATATACTCTTAATCTCCTTCACCTATTTCACCCATTCCACCACCCACTTTCCCTCTGGAAGCCACCATCTTGTTCTTTATATTTAAGAGTCTGTTGGAGGGACAAGATGGTAGGGAACTAGGAGGAGGCACCGTTTCAACCTGTACCCTAAAGTGAGCTGATTACCTACCAAGGAACTCTGATAAACCATGAAATCAGCTTGAGATTAGAATTATACACTTCTGGATCTCTACGGGGGCAGAAGACACCAGTGGGCAGGTAAAGTGGAGTGGAAACGTCGGACTGGTATGGGAAGATAAACAAAAGGGGGAGGGAGCCACCAGAGGAGACCCATTGGAAAGTATACCCCAATGCATCTGGGGACCAGCATTAACTTGGAGTCTGGTAGAAAGCACTCAAAAAGACAAAGGATCATGGGGGGAAATTGTGGGAATCTGGGCAGTTAGGGACAGGGGCTTAAGTCCCTGGACTGAGGACAGCCACCCCTGGTGCTGAGTCAGAGAGAGTGCGGCGGAGAAACCAGGTCTTGGTCCCTGAGCCACGAGCAAGCGCGCCTCAGAGTGCATGGGGTGTGGCTCCTGTGAGAGGCTGGGAGCCTCACCAGCTGGCAGAAAAATAGCCTTTTGGCAGTCCCCATGCATGCGCCATGCCATGCTATCAGAGCCTGGGTCGCGCCCCACACTCTCCCCTGAGAGAGGTACACGCAGGCAACAGACGGGAGCTCTCAGTCCGGGAAAGGGTGAGTACTCCCTGTCCACTCAGCGGGGAAATCTCAGTGTGCTATCGCTGCTTGGGACCTCTCTGGTGGTCTGGAGCTGCCCAGACAGCAGCCGCTGTTGTGGTTTTGGGTACAAGCAGGAGGTCCTGTGTCCCCAGGGACCGTGACTGGGAACCTGCTCTGCCAGTGGCCAAGGGGGAACTTATGTGCTCTGCAGCACCCAGAGGGGAACAGACTGAGGCTTCTCTCTGAGAGGGAGGTCTGGGTGCAGTTTGCTTTCCTCTAAACCTCCAAAAACCATCAAGAGCCGCCAAGGGGAGAGAAAACAAACGAACAAACAAACATAAAAACCTCCAGAGAACAAAAGCCTGAAAAACCGGTTTCCTCAGAGCCCACCCCCTGAGGACTTAACTCAGGAAACACTGCCTGAAAAACCATGCAGCAGGACCCTCCCCCAGAAAGCCAACTGGGGGAAAAAAAAAAAAACAAAAAACGACAAGAGAACAACCACCACTACTTCATAGATACAACATTTATTTTTAATTTGTTCTCACATTCTGGCTCATTTTTTAAATTTTTTTAAATTTTTTATATAAATAATTTTTTAGCCTATTTACCATCACCATGAGATGTCCAGTATATCAAATTCCATATTCCAAATTCCATAATAACCTTTTAACCTGAACTTTTTGATAATATACCCATGTTTTTCTTTTGCTTTTCTATTTTTTAAATTTTTTTAAATTTTAGTTTAGTACATTTGTTTTTTTATTTTTATTTTTTAATATTCATATAGAGTTAAACTTCAATGTAATCCCCTTTCCCCAATCAATGCTACCCCTATAGGTAAACCAATTTTTAATCCACCTTTATCTTAGGAAAGTTGAGTCCTTCAACAAAGATATCAAGATACATCCAGGAAGAATCAAAATAACCTTCCTCACCTACACTGAAAATTTATAACCACTCTCCTATCATTTTCTACCACCAGTGTTTCTGTGTATTTGTGTTTGTCCTGGTACTATATAAATCTTATACTTGGGGTTCTTTTTGAGGAGGTTCTTTTTTAGTTTGTTTGTTTTGCTTTTATATATATATTTTTGTTTCTCTTGTCATACACTTTTATCAGTCTTTTTGTCTGTTTTTGTTTGTATACTTCACAAACCTTAACTTGGGGCCCATTTGGGCTGAGCCTTCTCTTTTATCCATCTTGCTCTTTCCTGTCTCTCTCTCCCTCTCTCTCTCTCTCTTTCTTCTTTCATTTGGGTGGGGAATCTTGATTGCTCAGAAGCGTTCCAGGGTGCACCTTGACTGCACCAGGGTCGATACATCCAGCTACATCTGTCCAGCCGTCTCTCACCAAAATGACTAGGAGAAGGAATGCCCAAGAGAAGAAAAATTCAGATGATGTGCCTTCTGCAACAAAGCTAATGGCTACCGACATAGACAATATGTCAGAAAGGGAATTCAGGCTAAAAATTATCCAGGCAATAGCTAGGTTGGAGAAAGCCATGGGTGACTAAATGGAATTGATTAGGGCAGAACTGAAAGCCACAGGATGATGTTCACAATGTTAGGGCAGAACTGAAAGCCACCAGGGATGATGTTCACAAGGCTCTCAATGAGTTCCAATCTAATCTAAATTCCCTAAAAGCTAGGGTAACTGAGACAAAAGATAGAATTAGTGATCTGGAGGACAAACAGATAGAGAGAAAGGATCAGGAGGAAGCCTGGAACAAACATCTTAGAAGCCACGAAAACAGAATCAGGGAAATAAGTGATGCCATGAAATGGTCCAACGTCAGAATTAGTGGAATCCCTGAAGGGGAGGAGAAAGAAAGAAGTCTAGAAGATACAGTGGAACAAGTTCTCCATGAAAATTTTTTTAATCTCACGAATGGAACCAGCGTTCATATACTAGAGGCAGAATGGTCTCCCCCCAAGATCATAGATTCTTGAAAGTCCTCGAGACACCTAATAGTAAGAATGAGGAATTAAAATTGTAGAGAAACTCTCTTGAGGGCAGCTAGAACAAAGAAGGTCCTTACATAAAAAGGAAAGCCCATCAGAATAATGTCAGACCTGTCCACAGCAACCTGGCAAGCCAGAAAGGGCTGGCAAGATATATTCAGGGTGCTAAATGAGAAGAACATGCAGCCAAGAATACTTTACCCACCAAGCCTGACATTCAAGATGGATGGAGAGATAAAGAGTTTCCAAGACCGGCAAGGCTTAAAAGAGTATGCGACCACCAAGCCGACACTGCAGGAAATATTAAGTGGGGTTCTATAAAAGAGGAAAAATCCTAAGAATATCATTGGACAGAAATATAGAGACAATCTACAGAAAGAAAGACTTCAAAGGTAACACGATATCAATAAAAACGTATTTATCAATAATCACTCTCAATGTGAATGGCCTAAATGTGACCATAAAATGACACAGGGTTGCAGATTGGATAAAACGACAGGACCCATCCATATGCTGTCTACAAGAGACCCATTTTGAGCCTAAGGATACACCCAGACTGAAAGTGAAGGGATGGAGAAGCATCTTTCATGCCAATGGGCCTCAAAAGAAGGCCGGGGTAGTGATTCTCATATCAGATAAATTAGATTTTAAACTAAAGACTGTAGTCAGAGTACAGAAGGACACTACATCATTCTTAAAGGGACTATCCACCAAGGTGAACTAACAATTGTAAATATCTATGCCCCCAATATGGGAGCAGCCAATTACATAAGAAAACTATTAATCAAGATAAAGACTCATATTGATATGCATACATTAATAGTAGGAGATCTTAACATGCCTCTCTCAATAATAGACAGATCATCCAAGCAGAAAATCAATAAAGAAACAAGAGCATTAAATGACACATTGGACCAGATGGACCTCATAGATATATACAGAACATTCCACCCTAAAACAACACAACACTCATTCTTCTCAAGTGCACATGAGACCTTCTCCAGAATAGACCACATACTGGGTCACAAATCAGGACTCAACTAATACCAAAAGACTGAGATTATTCCCTGCATATTCTCAGATCACAATGCTTTGAAACTGGAGCTCAATCACAATGAAAAGTTTGGAAGGAACTCAAACACCTGGAGGCTAAAGACCACCTTGCTTAAGAATGCTTGGATCAACCAGGAGATCAAAGAAGAACTTAAACAATTCATGAAAACCAAGGAGAATGAAAACACTTTGGCCCAAAACCTATGGGATACAGCAAAGGCGGGCTTAAGGGGGAAATACATAGCCATCCAAGCCTCCCTCAAAAAAATTGAAAAATCCAGAATACACCAGCTGTCTTTAGACCTTAAAGAACTGGAGAATCAACAACAAATTAAACCAACTCACACACAAGAAGGGCAATAATCAAGATTAGGGCAGAGATCAATGAGGTAGAAACTAGAGATACAGTAGAACGTATCAATGAAACTAGAAGCTGGTTTTCTGAAAGAATCAATAAGATCAATAAACCACTGGCCACACTAATCCAAAAGAAAAGAGAGAAAGCTCAAATTAATAGAATTATGAATGAAAAGGGAGAGACCAGAACTAACACAAAGGAAGTAGAAACAATTATCAGAAGTTATTATCAACAGTTATATGGCAATAAGTTAAGCAACCCAGATGAAATGGATGCATTCCTGGAAAACTATAAACTCCCAAAATTGAAACAGGAAGAAATTGACAACCAAAATAGACCGATATCTAGTAATGAGATTGAAGCAGTGATCAAAAACCCCCCAAAAATACAAGAGCCCAGGACCTGATGGATTCCCTGGGGAATTCTACCAAACTTTCAAAGAAGAAATAACACCCATTCTCCTGAAGCTGCTTCAAAAAATTGAAGCAGAAGGAAAACTTCCAGACTCTTTTAATGAAGCCAGCATTACCCTGATCCCCAAACCAGGCGAAGACCACACCAAAAAGGAGAATCTCAGACCAATATCCCTGATGAGTATGGATGCTAAGATTCTTAACAAGATCCTAGCAAACAGGATCCAACAGCACATTAAAAAGATCATCCACCATGACCAGGTGGGATTCATCCCTGGCTTACAAGGATGGTTGGTTCAACATTCGTAAATCAATCAATGTAATAGAACAAATCAATAAGAGAAGAGAGAAGAAACACATGGTCCTCTCAATTGATGC
This sequence comes from Mellivora capensis, assembly GCA_004024625.1. Lineage (NCBI taxonomy): Eukaryota > Metazoa > Chordata > Mammalia > Carnivora > Mustelidae > Mellivora > Mellivora capensis. Next base: position 23,590 of record PISX010021261.1, read on the forward strand.
AGGAAAAGCATTTGACAAAATCCAGCATCTGTTCTTGATTAAAATGCTTCAAAGTATAGGGATAGAGGGAACATTCCTGAACTTCATAAAATCTATCTATGAAAGACCCACAGCAAACATCATCCTCAATGGGAAAAGCTCACAGCCTTCCCGTTGAGATCAGGAACATGACAAGGACACCTACTCTCAGCACTCTTGTTCAACATAGTGTTAGAAGTCCTAGCAACAGGAATCAGACAACAAAGAGAAATAAAATTGGCAATGAAGAAGTCAAACTCTCTCTCTTCACAGATGACATGATTCTTTATATGGAACCCAAAAGACTACACCCCCAAACTACTAGAACTCATACAGCAATTCAGTAACATGGCAGGATACAAAGTCAACGTACAGAAATCAGTGGCGTTCTTACACACTAACAATGAAAATACAGAAAGGGAAATTAGAGAATCAATTCCACTTACTATAGCACCAAGAACCGTAAGATACCTGGGAATAAACCTAACCAAAGAGGTAAAGGATGTGTACTTGAGGAACTACAGAACACGCATGAAAGAAATTGAAGAAGACACAAAAAGATGGAAGACCATTCCATGCTCTTGGATTGGAAGAATAAACATTGTTAAAATGTCTATACTGCCTAGAGCCATCTATACTTTTAATGCCATTCCCATTAAATTCCACTGGTATTTTTCAAAGAGCTGGAGCAAATAATCCTAAAATTTGTATGGAATCAGAAGAGACCCTGAATCGCTAAGGAAATGTTGAAAAACAAAAATAAAATTGGTGGCATCACGTTACCTGATTTCAAGCTTTACTACAAAGCTGTGATCACCAAGACAGCATGATACTGGCATAAAAACAGACACATAGACCAGTGGAACAGAGTAGAGAGCCCAGATATGGACCCTCAGCTCAGGTCAAATAATCTTCGACAAAGCAGGAAAACATATACAGTGGAAAAAAGACAGTCAATAATAATGAAAAAAGACTTCAATAAATGGTGCTGGGAAAATTGGACAGCTATATGTAGAAGAATGAAAGTTGACCATTCTCTTACACTGTACACAAAGTTAAACTCAAAATGGATAAAAGACCTCAACGTGAAACAGGAATCCATCAGAATCCTAGAGGAGAACATAGGCAGTAACCTCTTCAATATCAGCCACAGCAACTTCAAGATATGCCTCCAAAGGCAAAGGAAACAAAAGTGAAAATGAACTTTTGGGACTTCATCAAGATCAAAAGCTTCTGCACAGCAAAGGAGACAGTCCACAAAACAAAGAGGCAACCCAAGGAATGGGAGAAGATATTTGCAAATGACAGTACAGACAAAAGGTTGATATCCAGGATCTATAAAGAACTTCTCAAACTCAACACACACAAAACAGATAATCATAACAAAAAATGGGCAGAAAATATGAACAGACACTTCTCCAATGAAGACATACAAATGGCTATCACACACGAAAAAATGTTCATCATCACTAGCCATTGGGGAGATTCAAATTAAAACCACATTGAGATACCACATTACACCAGTTAGAATGGCCAAAATTAGCAAGACAGGAAATAACGTGTGTTGGAGAGGATGTGGAGAAAGGGGAACCCTCTTACACTGTTGGTGGAATGCAAGTTGGTGCAGCCACTCTGGAGAACAGTGTGGAGATTCCTTAAGAAATTAAAAATAGAGCTTCCCTATGACCCTGCAATTGCACAACTGGGTATTTACCCCAAAGATACAGATGTAGTGAAAAGAAGGGCCATCTGTACCCCAATGTTTATAGCCTCAATGGCCACGGTCCCCAAACTGTGGAAAGAATCAAGATGCCCTTCAATGGACGAATGGATAAGGAAGATGTGGTCCATATACATTATGGAGTATTATGCCTCCATCAGAAAGGATGAATACCCAACTTTTGTAGCAACATGGACAGGACTGGAAGAGATTATGCTGAGTGAAATAAGTCAAGCAGAGAGAGTCAATTATCATATGGTTTCACTTATTTGCGGAGCATAACAAGTAACACGGAGGACATGGGGAGATGGAGAGAAGGGAGTTGAGGGAAATTGGAGGGGGAGATGAACCATGAGAGACTATGGACTCTGAAAAACAACCTGAGGGTTTTGAAGGGGTGGGGGGTGGGAGGTTCGGGAAGCCAGGTGGTGGGTATTATGGAAGGCACGCATTGCATGGAACACTGGGTGTGATGCAAAAATTATGAATTCTGTTATGCTGAAAAGAAATTTAAAAAAGAGTCTGTTATTTGTCTCTTTTTTTCCTTGTTTTGTTTCTTAAATTCCACATATAAGTGAAATCATATGGTATTTGTTTTTCACTGAATGACTCAATTCACTCAGTACTATACTCTCTCAATTCATTCATGTTGATGCAAAGGACATAATTTCATTCCTTTTCATGTCTGAGTAATATTTCATTGTATATATTTACCACATCTTGTTTAACCATTCATCTATGGATGCACACTTGTGCTGGTTCCATAATTTGACTGTTGTAAATAATGCCACAATAAACACAGAGGTGCATATATCCTTTCAATTAGTGATTTCATATTCTTTGGATAAATACCCAGTAGTAGAACTATAGAATCATATGGTAATTCGATTTTTAAATTTGGGGGGGAATTCCACAGTGTTTTTCACTGTCACTGTACCAGTTTGCATTCCTACAACAGTGTACAAGGGTTCCTTTTTCTCCACAAACTTGCCAATACATGTTGTTTCTTGTGTCCTTGGGTTTAGCCATTCTGACAGGTGGGAAGGGATATCTCATTGTGATTTTCTCTGATGATGGGTGAAACTACATCTTTTCATGTGTCTCTTGGCCATCTGTATGTGTTATTTGGAAAAATGTCTGTTCATGTCTTCTGCCCATTTTTAAATTAAATTATTTGCTTTTCTGGTATAAAGTTGCCTATGTTCTTTATATATTTTGGAAATTAACTCTTTTGGATATGGCATTTACAAATGTCTTCTATTTAGTAGGGTGTCTTTTAGTTTTGTTGATAGTTTTTTTGCTGTTCAAAAGCTTTTAATTTTGATTAGGAACAAGATAAGGTAGTCTACTCTCACCACTTTTATTCAACATAGTACTGGAAGTCCCAGCCACAGCAATCACGCAATAAAAAGAAACAAAAGGCATCCACATTGGTAAGGAAGAAGTAAAACTTTCACTATTTGCTAATGCTAAAATTCCGTATATATAGAAAATGCTGAAGACTCCACAAAAAACTACTAGAACTGAGGAATGACTTTAGTAAGGTTACAGGAGATGAAATCAGTACACAGAAACCTGTTGCATTTCTATATACTAATAATGAAGTAGCAGAAAAAGAAATTAAGAAAACAGTCCCATTTGTAATTGTACCAAAAATAATAAAATACCTAGGAATAAACTTAATCAAGGGAGTAAAAGATCTATGAAAACTATGAAACAATGATGAAAGGAAACTGAAGATAACACAAACAAATGGAAGGATATTCCATGTTCATGGATTGGGAGACCAAATACTGTTAAAATTTCCATACTACCCAAAGCAATCAACAGATTTAATGCAAACCCTATCAAAATATCAACAGCATTCTTCACAGAACTAGAACAAACAATCCTAAAATTTATATGGAACCAGAACCAGAAAATATCCCAAACAGACAAAGCAATCTTGAGGAAGAACAAAACTGGAGGTCTCATAATCCCAGATTTCACAAGATATAGTACAAAGACACAGTAATCAAAACAGTATGGTACTGGCATAAATAGAGATACACCAATCAATAGAATGATGTAGGGAACCCAGAAATAAACCCATGAGTACATGGTCAATCTTTGACAAAGGAGGAAAGACTATGCAATGGGAAAAAGTCTCTTCAATAAATGGTGTTGAGTAAACTGGACAGCCACATGCAAAAGAATGAAACTGGATCACATTCTTACACAATACACAAAAATGGACTAAAAATGAGTTGAAGACTTAAGTGGGAGACCGAAATCATAAAAATCCTGGAATAAAGTACAGGCAGTAATTTCTCTGACATTGGCCATAACAACATTTTTCTAGATAAATCTCCTGAGGCAAAGGAAACAAAAGGAAAATCCCTTTCTTAACCTCAAAATTTAATACAGAAAACTAATATGAACCCATAATAACAATAACATCTAACCCTCACTGAACACTATGTACAAGGCATTATTAAAGTGTTCTGTGTATTTTAACTCTCTTAATCCTAACAAGCCCATGGTGTACAACATTATCACCCCCCTTTTAAAGATGAGAAAACTGAGACAAAGAAATTAACTTGCTCAAGATCACCCAGATAAAATAGGAAACACTCTAGAGGCTATGTCCTTGTCAGTATGCAGTGTAATAAATTCTTTGGAAGAATCATTTATAAGGCAGGATCATTAATTTGTAAATTAACATCATGTTTTGTCTCAAGAATGAAGATAAGAATTCTGTGCCAGTTGAGTCTTTGGCCTCTAGGCAGCATACCCACATCCTCCACCACTGTAGACTTAGCTCCACCAGTCATGGTATGTATGGTGGATTCAGCCTGTGTGTGGGAGACAAGAAGGCATGATTCCATGCTCGATATTGGGAACAGATGTGTCCAAAAATGATTCTAACTCAGAATTCTGCTTGCCAAGGGAATGAATCTGAATTGTTTAGCCAAGCAATAGATAATATGCTTAAGAAGAAAGCAAGTTTATTCAAGAAGCAGCTCTCTTCTGAGTCACTGCTGGAGATTTGAAATCTTTGGCAGAGGGATTCCAAGGAATAAACCATCCATACAGCTAGGCTTTTTAAAAAAAATTTCATTTCTTTTCAGCGTAACAGAATTCATAGTTTTACACCACACCCAGTGCTCCATGCAATGCGTGCCCTCCATAATACCCACCACCTGGCTCCCCCAACCTCCCACCCCCCGCCCCTTCAAAACCCTCAGGTTGTTTTTCAGAGTCCATAGTCTCTCATGGTTCTACAGCTAGGCTTCTTGAGCATACCACTCAAATACGGCATTATTTGTTTACTCCTCTTTGGTCACAGTAAGCCTTAAGGAATTAAAGGAATTTTAAAAAAAAGAAGTTCTTGTGGCGTTTTCTACTGCAAATGTCTAACTCAGAAATTTCAATGAAAATCCAGATAATTCATGGTTGGGCATTTGGGATATCAAGTAGAACTGATATTTCTATATGGAAGGCTCAGTTTTCCTGGTTTTCCAGTATAACTAGAACTATATTCTGGTATTTCTTCCTCCACTACAGAAAACTTCCTACTGTAGCTTAATTTTTTTCTTTTATTTTTATTTCAGAACTCTAAAAGACCACCAGTCTATTTGTTTTACTTTCAGTAAAATGCAAATAGTATATATATATTTGGAATAACTGAGTAAATAATTTATAGCCTGAACAGTAAATTATTTATTTACTCCAGGCATACATATTTAGAATATGAAAATAAATATTTTATAGTCTGTGCCACTGTTAACGAAAAAATTAAATCAGCTGGCTTGCAGCTCTGGTTTGCACTGTACATACATACTCTCTACATCATCAATGACTTGTGAGCAATCACTCACTATCATGCACCTCATTAGTCATTGCACTTGCAGGGTTTTCCAGAATGTTCAATCTTTGAAGTTTGTTTCAGTCTTTTTCCATAGACTACTTTCTAGCTCTCACTTACTGCTTTCCTTTTCCACAACCTTTCTCTAATTCAGTGTCTGATGAGTCCTTTATCAATCAACATGTACTTACTGAGCACTGACTATAATGCTTGCTAAGAATTGTAGATGAATACTAGAAGAATATTAACTGTGAACCTTTGTAGGAGTTTGTATTCTGGATAAGTTTTATACACACACACACACACACACACTTGACAAACAAATAAAATATCAGAACTCTCTAAATGCTATGAAGAAACCACATATATACGACTTGACTATTGTCAGGATTTATTCAAACTGAATTAGAAAAAAAAAACTGAATTAGAATCTACATAGGGAAGAATTTGTGACCTCTGGTTGAAACGGCTTCTTCTGAACTTTGGAGATATTCCAGAAATGTTAGTACACTCACCATCCAGCAGCAACGGGTATTACTATGCTTACAAAGTAGAATAAAACTACAGAAAGTCCAGAATTTTTCTGTAAAAAATTACAAATTTAACTTTTGGAGACTATAGTGTTTGAAGAGCTAGGACTGTAATCTTTTGGTATTAAATATTTGGAACATTTAAACTGTAGAACTCAGGGAAGAAGCAGAAAAAACTGAAATTATATAAAACCATAAAAATTAGGGAGAACCAGAATATAACCTTATTCTCCAAATCCTTGAAATATTAGGATAGCCTTATAAAGATTCTCCTCTTTGACACTCAGGTAAGGTACATAGTAGGATACACACAGATACCATTTCCTGAGTAGCCTTGTACATTTCAAGTGTTTGTACACTGCTAACTGGCAACTGTTAATTAGTTTCATTTGAAAGTTGAGGAAATTGAGACTCCGAGTTTTATCCAGAAGGGCAAAAAGCCAGTAAGAGGCAGACCTCAGTATACCGCCAATTTTTATAATTTTTACCTATTTTTGAAAACAGTGAGGCCTCTGTCTTTTGAGTGGAAATGTCCATATGTATCTAATATTTCAATCTTCTTTGTTATGCTGTTAAAATTTTCTATATTTTTACATATATATTTTGTCTACTTGATCGTTCAGTTTCTGTGAGAGATGTTAAAAATTGTGGAGGGCACGCATTGCATGTAGCACTGGGTGCGGTGTAAAACTATGTATGAATTCTGTTATGCTGAAAAGAAATAAAAAAAATATCTCTCAATGAAAGTGTGGACCTGTATATTTCCCTTGAAATTCTAGCAACTTAGGGTTTAAAAAATATGAAATTGCATTAATAAGTACTAAAAATTTTAAACTGTTGTATATTTTTGGTGAATTAAACCTTTTATCTTTATGAAGTGGCATTCTTTATCTCTATTAATGATTTTTCATTATAGGTTATTTGGCCTGAAATGAATAGGACTATTTAAATTATTTTTATTAGTGTTTTAATGTCAAACTTAGCTATTTCAGATGTTTTCAGTGGAAAACTTATTCCCATTATTTAGCCCACCATGTTGCAAATTCAGAATGCTGTGATTTTTTGTTATAATGTAGTTTCTCACACTACTTTTTATTAGTGTTTTTCTGATATTTTCTTTCCAGTCTTTTTATTTTAATACTCAGTAAAGACGTAGAATCTTTTGGGTGATAATTAGCTGTAACCTATGATGCTGAGGTTAGTGTGGCAAGAAATGTCTGCACTGACTATAAATACACATATATCAACAAAATATGTTTTCTTTTTTCAGCAACTGAAGAACACTTCTCATCTATATTTTATTTGCCGGCATTTTTAGTGTTTCCTCTCTACTAAACATAGTAGAAACATCTTAAACTACACTCTCAAATTTAGAATAATCTCCTGAAGATCCCTAAGAAGTAAGTCATTGGTGCCAACATAAAAACAAAATTTTGAGCCAAGCAAGGAGATCCAGCCAAAAAAAAAAAAAAATCAAAGAAGTGAATCAAAGTCCTCAGAGAAGAGTGTGTCCATGCTCTACTTTCACATCTTGCCTTCCTGCGCTGGCACCATGAAGGCAGGCACTTGCCAAGTAGGTCCTCGTTCCACCCAGAATTAGAGCTCAGCCTGACTCTGCCAAGACTTTCCAGCATAGAGATCTTGAATCTTCGTTTCCCACTACCCTCCTTTTAAAAATGTAATTCCATCCCTTCAGAATTCCATATTTAGTTTGTTTCCTATATGAGTTGGAAAACAACAGCAGCCTCGCCAGGACGTTGAAGGAATTGTGAAAAAAATAACAAAGTTTCAGAAAATCTCAGAGAACAAATTACTAGCTCACAAAATGACTTGGAATCAAATTTGAACACTCACGATCACACCTAATCCCCCTTCTGAGAGCTGGGTTAGTAAGAATCCAAATTTTCAAGACTCATTTTGAAAACACGTAGCATGCTTTTTAGTTCAGATTTCAACTTCTATTCATGGTTGCCATGTACGGAAGCATGTATGGATACGCAGACGTACACCTTCAATCTGGTGCACGTGCGTGCACACACACACACACACACACACACACTCATGCACATCCCAACTACAGCAATCACTGGTATTAGCAATACAGTTATATGTGTCATTGAATCATTAAGAATAAAAGGGGAAATGCTATTGAGTTCTGCATAAAAATATACTAGGCTTCAAATGGGATTAATTTTCCTTGCCATTGATCTACTTTTACTAGGCAGTAAGAATCTGTAAATAGCTGTATTAATTAAATTAATGCAAATACAGTTGTTTATTTTATCTAGAAAGAATTAAAGTGATCTGGGAGGAAAGTGCTTGCCATTCCCCATGGATCCAGACAAAAGAAAATAGATTTTTAGGCTGACCACCTAAAAATGTAACGATTTTCCACTGCATCAAGTTATAGGGTGGCTTATTTCCAAACCAAGGAATTCAGCAGGTTGTTTCTTAATGAATGGCTTCTTTACATGCCAATTGCAGATAATTATCCCAGTGGGTAGGGACTGAAAACTTTGTTATTCATGGAGAGAAAGGGAGAAAGATGTTGCCATCCTGGGAACTTCTGATTATAAAAATTATCTAGATTAAAGTAAACTCTGAATAAAATTCCTTTGGGCTCCTACAATGTCAAAGACAAAACTTTCTGAATAGACTACTTACTTAGGAACTAGAACCTGGTACTCTTTTAGTACAAATGCTCACCAAAACTTAAAGCAAGTTTTGTGTTTAGAATAAAGTACTATAGGGACGCCTGGGTGGCTCAGTTGGTTGGGCGGCTGCCTTCGGCTCAGGTCATGATCCCGGTGTCCTGGGATCGAGTCCCACATCAGGCTCCTTGCTCAGCAGGGAGCCTGCTTCTCCCTCTGCCTCTGCCTGCCACTCTGTCTGCCTGTGCTCGCTCGCTCTCTCTCTCCCTCTCTGACAGATAAATGAATTTAAAAAAAAAGAATAAAGTACTATAAATCAGAATTACAAGGAGGTGAAAATTTATTTTCTTATTAAAATAAAGTGGCATAATAAGAGTTAATATTCCTGAACAAATTTTTGCCATCCAGCTTTATGGAAATTACCATGAACATTCTATTTTACCAACTCTACATGGTATACCTAAAACAGATGAAGTTTTCTAATGTGCATATAAATCAAAATCACAGGAACATTCAGTAGCCAGCTGCATCAAATTTAATAGATAATAGTACCTTGCAAAGTTCTTTTCTGCATTCTTCATAGTTTTTATTTTTACTGCCTCAAATCAAAAGCCATCAGAGTCCTTCATCAGGGTCAATGAAGGAATGCATAGAGGGGGATTTTCATAGTCAACTTCTCTTTTTTTAATCTCTATTTTTAATTTCTTGAGGAATATCCACACTGTTCTCCAAAGTGGCTGCACCAACTTGCATTCCCACCAACAGTGTAAGAGGGCTCCCCTTTCTCCACATCCTCTCCAACACACGTTGTTTCCTGTCTTGCTAATTTTGGCCATTCTAACTGGTGTAATGTGGTATCTCAATGTGGTTTTAATTTGAATCTCCCCAATGGCTAGTGATGATAAACATTTTTTCATGCGTCTGATAGCCATTTGTATGTCTTCATTGGAGAAGTGTCTGTTCATATTTTCTGCCCATTTTTTGTTATGATTATCTGTTTTGTGTGTGTTGAGTTTAAGAAGTTCTTTATAGATCCTGGATATCAACCTTTTGTCTGTACTGTCATTTGCAAATATCTTCTCCCATTCCATGGAATTGCCTCTTTGTTTTGTGGACTGTCTCCTTTGCTGTGCAGAAGCTTTTGATCTTGATGCAGTCCCAAAAGTTCATTTTCGCTTTTGTTTCCTTTGCCTTTGGAGACATATCTTGAAAGAAGTTGCTGTGGCTGATATCAAAGAGGTTACTGCCTATGTTCTCCTCTAGGATTCTGATGGATTCCTGTCTCACATTGAGGTCCTTTATCCATTTCGAGTTTATCTTTGTGTACGGTGTAAGACAATGGTCGAGTTTCATTCTTCTACATATAGCTGTCCAATTTTCCCAGCACTATTTATTGAAGAGACTCTCTTTTTTCCATTGCATATGTTTTCCTGCTTTGTCAAAGATTATTTGACCATAGAGCTGAGGGTCCATATCTGGGCTCTCTACACTGTTCCACTGGTCTATGTGTCTGTTTTGATGCCAGTACCATGCTGTCTTGGTGATCACAGCTTTGTAGTAAAGCTTGAAATCAGGTAACGTGATGCCACCAGTTTTATTTTTGTTTTTCAACATTTCCTTAGCGATTCGGGGTCTCTTCTGATTCCATACAAATTTTAGGATTATTTGCTCCAGCTCTTTGAAAAATA
>PISX010021262.1:0-19218 GCA_004024625.1 Mellivora capensis
GGTCATAGGGAAGCTCTATTTTTAACTTCTTGAGGAATCTCCACACTGTTCTCCAGAGTGGCTGCACCAACTTGCATTCCCACCAACAGTGTAAGAGGGTTCCCCTTTCTCCACATCCTCTCCAACACATGTTGTTTCCTGTCTTGCTAATTTTGGCCATTCTAACTGGTGTGAGGTGGTATCTCAATGTGGTTTTAATAAATTATTTTATTTTGATAAGACTCAGTTTCTTCATCTGAAAAACGGGAAATAAAATCCATCGTGTATAGTTGCTATAATGCTTAAATGAGTTAATGCAATTTGTCCTGGGCCCAAGGTAGGACCCAATAAATGTCATCTACTATCATTTAGTTAAATATTTATTTAGAAGAGAGAGCCAATTGTGAGACAAGTATGTGTGGGCACAGTGGAGGAAACAGGATCTTTGTCCTCCAAAGTCTCGAAGACCAGGAGCAAACAAGGCAAGATTGGCTAAACCAACTGAGAAGTGAAATGAGGGTTATGTGGTCTGTGTAGAGGGCCCCTGCCTTCGGTCTGCTGGTGGTAGTGGGACTTCCATGAGTAGCACTCATGCTCTAATCACATGGCCCCCTGTTTTTGGTTGCCATATTCGTCCAATACCCGAGAGAGACTGATCCAAGGGAGAGCACCTGACCCGAACTAGCTCAATCAATCCTTCTCTATGATTCATAGTTCTTCTGGATGGCAAGTGAACTTAGTGATAAATCATTCCATTAAAAAAATGAATTATTTTGGCTAATAGGAGTCTCCTATGAATACCATGAAAACAGAGAGGATCCTTTGCCCCTGGCCCGACATCTATTTCTCTGCGAGGGGGTGATGTGCGTTTATGGGTTGGATCCTGAAGCACAGACTCGGCTAGGCTCATTACTGAGTGGGTTCGCTGTGTGTTGAAGAGTACAGATCAGTTTTCCTGTCTGTTTTTCCATTTTCCTTTTTTCTCCCAGAGGCTGGTTGGGTAAACTGAGCCATGCCTGACCCTCTGAGACAGGGTACCCTTTATTTCTTGTCCTCTTGCTTCCTTATGGTCAGCATTATGCAATGGGACTTTCTGCAAAGATGGAAATGTTCTACATCTACATTGTCCAATATGGTAGTCATTGGTCATGTGTGGCTACTGAGCACTCTAAATGGTGGCTGGTGTGACTGAAGAGTTGAATTTTAAATTTTAATTAATTTAAGTGTAAGTTTAAATATCCTCGTGTGGCTAATAGCTACTCTATCAGATGGCACAGCTGTACCAAGAGAAAAGGCTGGTAGGCAACTTCATTCATAAATTTTATCACTTCCATTTAGAAATCCAATATTAATGAAACCAGATTTAACAGAGTGCTGGCCCCACAATTTTTCTCCTTACACGTGAAAGAGGCAAGTGGGAGAAGTCAAAATTTGGATGTGGATTTTTTGTGAGGTAGAGGCTGAAATGATTTCTGGTCTAACTTGTGTTTTAAATTCCTCTTTAACAGGGAATGCTGGGGGTACCTGGGTGGCTCAGTGGGTTGAGCCTCTGCCTTCGGCTCAGGTCATGATCCCAGGGTCTTGGGATCGAACCCCGAATCAGGCTCTCTGTTCAGCGGGGAGCCTGCTTCCCCCCTCTGTCTCTGCCTGCCTCTCTGCCTACTTGTGATCTCTCTCTCTCTGTCAAATAAATAAATAAAATCTTTTTAAAAAAAAACAGGGAATGCTGAATTCAACTGCTGGTCACTGGCCCAGCAAATAATAGCCAGACTTTTATCTCTTAGATGGCCACTGTTCCTGGTAGATCTATCTTTCGGGACCTCTGTAGAAAAGAGGGAGTGGTTGAGGGGGAGGATGCAGATGCTCAGGGGCCCCAGAAATACTCCATTTTCAGCTCCACCCCAGTTCCTTGTGAAGATTATAGTGGGGCTTGGAGAGTGTCACTCCATCTCAGCGTGTTGGATGGAGATGCCGGCCCAGTTTGGGCTATGCAGTGTCTGCATTTGGGTTGAGTGGGTCAGGTATCATTTGTCCCTGCCTATTGTGCATCTCCAAGTAAGGTTACTCCAATGTGTCCAAGGGCAAGCCTCTGGAGAAGGTTACAGGTATAAGGTGTCAACATTATTATCTATACCTGTCCCCCAATTTCTACCTCTCTTGCCTTAATTTCACCCACCTTTCCCAATTTTGACATAAAAAATTTCCCGGGATACTATTTCTTTTGCTTTCTGCAGTACGACTTTCTATGACATAAATTGTTTTACTGAGAATGGTTAACGCTCTCTAAAGTCATGACTTGACTTCTTCTGTCTCTGATAGGAGCTCCCCAAGAACAGGAGTCTTATTCTTGTTTTCATCTCTATATTGCCAGTGCGTAGAAATGTGCCTCGTAAAATGTTTGTGTGCACTTGAGAAGAATGTGTGTTCTGCTGTTGGATGGAATGTTCTGTGGATGTCTGTTAGGTCCACTTGGTCTAGAGTGTGGTCAAATCTAATGTTTCCTTGTTGATTTTCTGTCTGGACGGTCTATCCATTGTTGAAAGTGAGGTATTGCAGTGGACTCCTATTATTGTACTGTGGTCTATCTCTCCCTTCATATCTGTTAGTGTTTGCTTAATAATTTGGGTGCTTTAATATGAGGTGCATATATATATTATGATTTATGAAATCTTCTTCATGAATGACTCCTTTATCATTACATAACGATGTTCTTTTCTCTTGTTACTGTTTTTGACTTAATCTATTTTGTCTGATAGAAGTAAAGTTACTTGGCTCTTTTTTGTTTGTTTGTTTTTTAAAAAGATTTTATTTATTTATTTGACAGACAGAGATCACAAGTAGGCAGAGAGGCAGGCGGAGAGAGAGGAGGAAGCAGGCTCCTCACGGAGCAGAGAGCCCGATGCAGGGCTTGATCCCAGGACCCTGGGATCATGACCTGAGCCAAAGGCAGAGGCTTTAACCCACTGAGCCACCCAGGCGCCCCTTGTTTGTTTGTTTTTAAGAGAGGGAGAGAGAGTGAGAGTGAGAGTTGGGGGGAGGGGCAAAAGGAGAGAGAGAGAGAATCTTAAGCAGGCTGCACATTCAGTACAGAGTCTGGCAAAGGGCTTGATTTCATGGCCCTGAGATCATGACGTGAACCCAAATCAAGAGTTGGATGCTTAACCAACTGAGCCAACACAGGCACCCCCACCACACTTCTTTTTTTTTTTTAAATTTCCACTTACACGAACTATCTTTTTCCATCCCTTCACTTTGAGCCTGTGTGTGTCCTTAAAGTTGAAATGAGTCTGTTGTAGGCAGCATACAGTGGGGTGTTATTTCTTTCTTTTTAAAATCCGTCCGGCCACTCTATGTCCTTTGATTGGGGAATTCAATCCATTTTCTTTTAGAGTAATTATTGATGTGTAAGGACTTACTAATACCATCTTATTGTTTCCTAGCGATTTTGTAGTTCCCTTGTTCCTTTCTTCCTCTCTTGCTGCCTTCCTTTGTGAATTAATGATTTTCTGTAGTGGTATGCTTTGATTCCTTTCTCTTTACTGTTGGTGGATCTATCTTTTGTTTTTGTTTTGTGGTTACCTTGAGGCTTACATAAAACATCTCATTGATATAGCAGTCTATTTTATGCTGACAGCAATTTAACTTCGATTGCACAAAAACTTTACCTTTCAATTCTGCCCTTTTCGTAAATATACTCAAATGCCGTACATTCCCTAAATGGGACTATTTCAAACAGATGCGAACACTTGACTGTATCTTGTGAAGGAACTGTTTACTTAATTTAAGAGACTAAGAGTTAGGTGGCTGAGAGTTTGAGCGTAGGGCTGCCAAGAATTCCATTTTGCTGCCAATGAAAAGTGGCCCTTTTTGGATGGATGGTTCTTGCTCTTTTTTACACAAGAGATGTAACTCTTTTTTTTTTTTTTCCAGGCAGGTCTTATGTCTTTTTTCAATTTTTGTACCTTTTTTCCAGGCAGGTCTTATATCTTTTTTCAATTTTTGTACCTCAACAGTGTTTGTTAGAGTGTTTGGGTAGAGTAAGATATTTAATTTGATGTTAGTAGGCACTTATTTAATATGGGAGGAATATTGGAATCATTGGGCTGTGTGTGCTTCTTCACCATTGTTTTCATGTTGCAAGGCAAGGGTTCCCATCCTAACTGCATGTTAGAATTTCCCAGGGGGCTTTAAAAAACATCAGTGCTCAAATGTGTATCCCTGGACATTCTGACTTGCTTGGTCTAGGGTAGAGCATGCACATGGTGATGGTTAGCAACTCCCTGGTGATTCTCAGTTGCCAGAGGTGAGCTTCACTGATGAGGAGGGAGGTGTAAGCGTAAGAAGAGTCAGCAGAACTGGATTCTGCTCTGTGTTCTGTCATCAGCTTGCTGTGTGACCTCAGGCAAGTTACTCCTTTGACTTGGGTCTTGGGTTTCTCACCTGAAAAATGTTAGCATTGGATTGGAAGGTCATTTTTGACTTGGGTCTTGGGTTTCTCACCTGAAAAATGTTAGCATTGGATTGGAAGGTCATTTTTAATCTTTTTAGTTCAGGAATTCATTAAAAACTCTAGGAAAATATATCTATGCATATTTGTATAACATTTGCATACAATTTCAAGGAATTCACGGAATCTCTTGTGTTTGTCAGGATTCTTTTGGTTCCAAATGACAGAGACCCAGCTCACAATGGCATATGCTGAAAGACAATGTAATGGTTTCTAGGGCTCAAAAGTTTTGGAGAAGCAATAACTTTAGGCATGGCTAGATCCGCGAACCCAAAGAATGCCATCAGGTGCCGATTTCTTTCTATCTCTCGGTGCTGCTCTCTGAATTGTTGCCTTTCTTTTCAGGAAGGGTCTCCCCAGGTGATTGTAAATATGTCTATCAGCAGTGAAGGTGGACATTCCACCTGTTGAACAGCACCATCACAAAGAGCACAACTCTTTCTCATAGTTCTGTTAAAAGTCTTGGTCAGACCTGATGCTATTCCTGCGGAGAGATAGTAGGATGGGTACTGGACTGGGCATGTGCCTGTCACTGTAACATGGTGTAGGTGAGCCCTGCGTGGACCATATGGAGAGTGGAACAGGGATGATTTCCCAAAAGGAAATCAGGATATTGTTATCATGAGATGAGGCAATGGATACTGGGAAGATAAACACTACAGACATCCATCTCATATCTATGGAACCCTTAGAGTTGCTGGGCTTCAAGCTGAAAGCTTCCAGACTCATGACGTGAGGTCCCTCTGTGTACTAATAGTCCTTAATGATAGATAACATGGTGCTCTTATGAGTCCTATTTTTTAAATATATATGTATTTTTATATATAATATGTATCTTTTGTATAATATATGAGAAAGGTATTCTTTTTTCTTCTTTCTGTGTTTAAGTTTGTTTTCCACTCATGTTTTCTGGAGTGTGAGTTATGTGCTAGCTCTGTTAGACACTTTTGTTTGGACCCTGATAGCAAAACTTAAGTTGGGTTGGGAACTTGCAAAAAACCTATGGAGGAAATGAAAGAGCTTGAGGTTTGAATCCTGGCCTCCCAACTCCAAGAACAATGCCATCTCCATGAAAATACTGCTTGATGTCTTGTCTTAGATGTTTTACCTGTTTTGAGAGAGTGGCCCCATGGAGTACTTATAAACTTGAATGAATAATTCCTCCTCCATCATTTAGGGGGAATTGCTTTTCTAGTGTCAATAGCCTTGCACCCCATCATCTTATGAAACAGGGTAGTTTTTGTTTATTTAAGGCTGACTCTTTCATTTAAGAAAACAATACATCCAGTGATTTTTACCTGCTTCTTGGGTCTACACTCATCTAGTTCTTATTGCCTTCTGTTATGTGGGATGTGAGCCTCAGACCAGGGGACATGTCTGTCATCAGTGAGTGTGACAGTTAAGGCTGTGTCCAGAAAACCATGGGTGATTAGTGGGAAGGAACTATTAGGACCATCCTGAGATTTCTAAAATAGTAAGCCTGGGATAAATGACCGACCTTTTTTAAGAGTGTAATTTCAAAGGCAGTGGTCCATCCCAGAGGAAAAGACATGATTTTTGCCTGAGCTATCAAATAATTTAATTATTGTGTAATCTAGGACTTCTAATAGTGAGCTAATGGAATAAATAAAAAGATTCATTGCTTAAAGATACCTAAGACTTATTGCTTAGCTTCTACAGATATTTAAAGGATGATTCTGAAGGATGAACAAAACATGCCTTCTTAATGTGTGCAGAAACTTTGCTGAAGGACAGGAGTAAAGTGAATGGTCTGAAAACAATTCATTAACTAACTTTATTTGGTTATAATCCATGGTGAGTTTCATGGCAGATAAGAGCGATAACATCTCAATACAGGTTCTCTTGGTCCACGTCACAGTTCCAGTCCTTGTTGTCTTTTGAACTCTTCCCCGTGCTGGACACTTATTACCCATGGTGTTCTAACAACTCACTCTTATTCTTTCCATGCAGGGGCCTGGGTTTTGAGTCCCAGCTCTGGCACTTAGTAAGCTGAGTCAATTAACTACTGTTAACACCTTGTGATACTGCCTCCTGTTCTTTGCCTTATGTATTTTCAATTTTTGAGACATTACTGCATAATTTGCATCCTCCTTTCTCACCCAAACTAAGCTCTTCTTTTCTTCTCTTTATACACCATCTTAAATGACTTCATACCATACCTTTTCATGAAATCACCATGCTTTTCACATTCCTTCCTCTGTTGTTGGAGGAGTTTCAAAAAGGGAATGAAATGATTTGTTTTATGCTGGTAGCTTTCTGGAAGGTGAATGGGGGTCAGGGTTGGAAGGGACCAGGGGGATTGAGAACTACTTTATGAAATGATTATTATAGGTGGAGTCAGTGCAGCATCTCTGAAGAGGACCCTACTGGTCGTTTAGTCCAACTCCCTCTGTTCATAGTTGAAGAGTCAGAGGCTCAGACAGGTAAAATGACTTCCTCAGGTTCTTTCAGCCTCACCTGGGTCTCCTGGCCTCACCTGGGTCTTCTGGCTTCACCTGAGTCTCCTGGCCTTGCCTGGTTCTCCCAGCCTCACCTGGGGCTTCCTACCACACAGTCCATTGCACTTTCTATTCTAGTCCAGTCTCTAACCGTAGCCACATGGTGCCTGAACCTCAGCTAAAAGCCACTCCTAGGGGAATGTTTCATTAGCAAATAGAGATCTAGTCTTGAAATACATTTGGCAGTTCATTTTTTACAAATTGTTATTGTGATTAGTGATTACTGGCTGCTGGCTGAAAATAATTTCCTGCCTACCCAAACAAAGCAAATTAAGGGGAACAAATGATGTAACCCTGTTCAGGAAGAAAAAAAAAAGCCATTGAAATGTTCCCCAAAGAGAGGAAGCTATTATTATCCCAGACTTATAAATGGGAAGATTAGAACAGGGAGGCTGGGCAACTTGTCCAAAGTAATCAGCCCAAATTAGAAGTCAGAATTCCTGATGGGTACCCAAGGGCAAGACCTCTGCTGGCAGTTTGGCATGGTAGGCTATAGGGAAGGCCAAGTTAAACAGGACATAATTGGGATAAAATTCCCATGCTTTCTCCTACTCTGTGACCGCCCCCCCCCCCAACCAAGGAGTGCTTGCCAAGATTCTTGGCTGCCGTATCAACCTTCTGACCCCTGTGTAGTCAGTAAGATGAAGCAGAAACAATGGGGAGCGGACAACTTTTCCCTGGCTTCCCAGCCATGCCCTACTGGGCAAGTGGCTTCACCTCTTGGACTTCAGAAGTCCCATCTAGAAAGCAGGGGCGAGGGCGGGGCGAGCTAATTGCTGACCCAGCTCAATGATCCAAGATGTAAAGTGAGAAGTACATTTCCAAAAGGCACTTGCCAGGCTTTTTTGGTGGGGGCTGATAGCATGCCAGTTCAAAGGAGGTTAGGCAAAGGGGAATTTTGCAGCAAGAGCTTAGTGTCAGCGATACGGAGACCATGTTTCCCCACAAAATTTAGGGTAATAACAAAAAAATTATACTTGCTTACAACCTCTACTAGAGAGGGAGCCCAAGCCTTGTATGACTTAGCTCATGAAATCCTTGAAAACTTTGAGGTACATGGTCTCAACAACTGCCATTTGTTACTGGGGAGAACAAGGGTCTGAAGACCAGGAGATTATTAGGCAAAACAGCAAGGCTGGTCCCTCTGACTCTGACCCCAGATGCCCAGCATCCATCCTTTGTCTCCCGGATTTGAGAGACAGGAAAGCACTTGCATCCTGGCATCACGACAATTCTATGAGGGCGGTATCATGACCCCAGATGGGCAGCTGAGAAAAGTGAGAGGAGGGGAAGTGATCTGTCCCATCTCAGGATTCTGGATTAAAAGGAGCAAGTGTGTTACCTTTCTTTTCTTGTGTCTATGATCGGAAGGAGAGAAACTTGGCTATGATTGGCTTCTGCTGCATTCCTGCAAGCTGAAGACTGTGGCTCCTTGGGCCTTGAGTGTATTTGTACGAGTGAGTGGGGGTTTACTGAGTCCCCTCTGTGGCTTCGCCCCACGCTGATCTGTCGTGTTTGCCACCTCATTAAAGACTCACAGCAACTCTGTGGGATGGTATTGTTTCCCTCTTATGTCAAGGACATCGAGGCTCAGAGAGGTGAAGTGGAATGTCCTAGGTCACTGAGCTGGTAAACGGCAGGGGCAGAGTTTGGATCCACAAACTAAGTCAGGTTCCAGACTTAGGACATTTGGTGCCATTCCTTGGAGGCTTCATTTTGAATGAGCACCAGAAATCTTCCAGGTCTATGGTTGGCGAGAGCAAATGACCCACAGAAACTCTCTATGTACCGCGGAGTTACAGAATATCGAGCTGGGAGGGCCGTCTGGGAACAGGAAATTTAGTGGTCCTTGTGTTGCTTTTTTTGTGGGGGGGTTGGTTTCTAAAATTCTTTGATGCTTTTCTCTGAAAAATGCATATAGCGCAGATACACAAAATCTTGTTTGCAAATCTGGGGAAAAAAATGCCCTTTCCCTCATTTTCCTGAGGCTCCACATCAAATGTGAATCTAGTATGATGAAAGGAATTTGTAGTCAGTCTCTTTCCCACCAGACTATGAGTTTCTGTATTTGGCACAGTTCTCTAGAGAAAGGTATGTGTATCTCTCTCTCTCTCTCTCTCTCTCTCTCTTTCCTATCTATCCATCTATCTATGCACTGGGGAGGGAGTTATTTTAAGGAATTCACTCATGTGATTTTGGAGGGTGGCGAGTCCAAACTCTGGACTGGCTGGCAGGTCGGAGGTGAGGAGGGAACAGTTATAGGTTGCGTCTAAGGGCAGTCTGGACGCAGAATTTTCTTATCTGACAGGGACCTTGGTCTTTTCTCTTAAAGTCTTCAACTGATTGGATAAAGCCCACCCACATCATGGAGGGTCGTCTGCTGGTCTAAATATTAAGTCTACTGGTTTAAATATAAACACATCTAAAATATCCCTTCATAGTAACATCTGGACTTGTGTTTGATGACACACATGAGCACAATGGCTGATCCAAGTTGCCACATAAAATTGATCATCCCAATTCCTTACAGCAGGGCCTGGATCTCACTCGACTCTGTTCCCAGGGCTGGACACCATGCCCTGCATAGTGGGTGCCCAGGATGTGTAGGTGCATGAATGAGTCAAGTTCTAAAGCTCCTGGAATGAACTTGGAGGAAGCAAGGGAAGAGGAAGAACTTTATGCTCGACCCAGAAGATTGAATGTGAGTCCAGGAAGCCACTGGGAATCATGGAGGGGGGTTGTGGGTCAGAGAGATGAACCCGGCAGGGACGTGCAGGGACACGTAAGAGCAACCCTGGCAGGGGCCTGCGCCTGCTTAGATGCTGCGGGGCAAGGGCTAGACTGAGCCTGGCCACTGGGCGGCCAGGTCTTGTGTCATCTCCACACAAGCAAGCTGTGTATTCTTGGCAAGCTGCCTCACCTCTCTGGACTCAGGCCTTGCTTCCATGGGATGGTCATTGACAGCTCCCTGGAGGCAGGATCCAGCCTTCAATCAGGTTTGTTGATCCAAGGGAGTTTTAAAAGCAGTTTAAGTAAGTTGCCCGTATTTAGAAATGGGTAGATTCCAAAGAAAAGTAAGGATTTATGGTTTCCCTGAACACTTGGGAAGGGTTAACAACTCCGGGCCTGAT
The DNA here is from genome assembly GCA_004024625.1 of Mellivora capensis. NCBI lineage: Eukaryota > Metazoa > Chordata > Mammalia > Carnivora > Mustelidae > Mellivora > Mellivora capensis. The sequence continues at coordinate 10,137 of PISX010021262.1, forward strand.
TTTTGCTGGGCACAACCAGGCAGTCAGGGCAGCTGCTGGTGCCTGAGCTGGGCAAAGATTTTGGGCTCTCCTTGCCGGGCTCTCATTCTCTCCATGGTCTCCCCGGCACAGGGGCCAGAGTCAGTCCCTGGTCAGCACTGAGCTGTCATGGGCCGTGTTCACACATCTGCACCACACCCAAGGACTCCCTCGGGAGGCCTCATGCCAATGCAGCCTCTCGACGGGCCCCACTGCGGGTCAGGTGTGGAATGAGGCAGGTTATGTGCATCCTGGGGCAGCATTCCAAGATTCCTAATGAAAATGCCAAATGGGCTCCTTAGGGAGCCAGCACAGGGTGGGGCTGGCCCAGGGCTGCAGGGAGTAACTAGAGGGACAACATTCTCTGGCTATTTGGATGGCTGGCAGTTGGGACATCACTAAAATGATTTTTTCTCATTCCCTGACTCCCCTGGGAGTTCTAACATCACATGCTTTTTATTTTATTTTTTAAAGATTTTATTTATTTTTTTGAGACAGAGGGAAAGAGAGTGCAAGCAGGGAGAGGGACAGAAGCAGAAGGAGAGAGAGAATACCAAGCAGGCTTCACTCTCAGTGGGAGATCCTAATGTGGGGCTTAATCCCATGATGCTAAGATCATGGCCTAAACAAAAATCAAGAGCTGGACACTAGCCAACTAAGTTACCTAGGCGCCCCATACCGTGCTTTTTATTTTTTTAAAAGATTGTATTTATTTATCAGAGAGAGAGAGCAAGCGAGAGAGAGAGAGCACAAGCAGGGGGAGGGGCAGGCAGGAGGAGAGGTAGACTCTCTGCTGAGCAGGGACCCTGACACAAGACGGGATCCCAGGATCCCAGGATCATGACCTAAGCTGAAGGCAGACACTTAACTGATGGACCCCCCACCCAGCTATCTACGGGCTTTAAAAATATATATCTAGACACTTTACCTATAAGAGTTTGGGGAAATTTCATTTATTTGACCAAATTGTTCAAATGCCCAGACTGGGGAATTTGCATAGGCACTTAGTCATAACCATCCCCTTGAACGAGGATGCCCGGATGCAGCCTGATTACCTGCAGTAGGTGATCTTCCGAGCCCTCTCACTCAAAACTCTCTGATTATTCAGTAAGAAGCAAATTTCCAAACTGTGTTTCCTAGGATCCATTTGATGATAAGAGGCAGAAGCCCAATTTGAAATAGAGAGGCACAAAGAAACATTTACTGGAAGGAGTTTTGCTCATATTCTGTGGTAAGTACTTTGGGGGACATGGGATTATAATATAAAGTCCTTGACCTCAAGACGTGTGGGTACGGGAGCCCATAAGAAAAATAATGACAAAAAAAAAAAAAAGAAAAATAATGACAGTCACGGGCATTAAGGAGTGCACCTGTCATGATGAGCACTGAGCGTTATACGGAAGTGTCGAATCACTGTATGGTATACCTGAAACTCATATAACACTGTATGTTATGTGTTAATTATACTGGCATTGAAATAAAATGAAAAATAGTTGCATTTGATTTCTACACGGAAAGCACATGGGTTTGGAAGCAGGAAGATCCCGGCTTCTTCTGTTATGCACGAGCTTAGCAAGTAGTGAGAAGTCTCAGTTTCCTTATCTTTATTTTTTTTTTAAAGATTTTATTTATTTGGCAGATAGAGATCACAAGCAGGCAGAGAGGCAGAGAGAGAGAGAGAGAGAGGAGGAAACAGGCTCCCTGCTGAGCAGAGAGGGGCTCGATCCCAGGACCCTGAGATCATGACCTGAGCCAAAGACAGAGGCTTTAACCCACTGAGCCACCCAGGTGCCCCTCAGTTTCCTTGTCTTTAAAGTTGGGACACCTTCTTTCCTTGCAGGATTGTTTGGAGAATGGGCACAATGTATATACAATGTTTACTGTGGACTTGGCACACAGCAAGAGCTTAGTAAAAGGCCTATAGGGTTGTTACTTTCTACTACTAACCAGCCTGGGTTCCGGGGGTTCTGAGAGCCTCAGATCTAGGGGTCTAGGGATGTTTCTGAAAGAACTCAGCTGGGCCTTGGAGAGCAGGGAGGATGTGGGTGGGAAGTGGGCAAGTGAAATCATCTCAGGGAGGGCACAGGGTGTGCCAGGGGTGCAGGGAGAAGTAAGTACAGCATGTTCAGAGGAGAGGGCAGACTGGCCTGGCTGGAGAAGAGGGTTCACACAGGGGCAACTGGTTAGAACAACACTCAGCCCTTGTGACAGCTGGTTAGAATTGCCCTGTAACCCTCTCTGAAAAAATGTCTGCCACTTTGCCAAGTGGAAACTGGCATCCTTTGCTCTGGCTGGGGACTCTTCTCTCCCCCGTCTGCCTACATGTAGGCTTGGGCAGTGGGGCCAGCGAATCGTCCTCAGTCTCTGCCAAGTCTCCAATTAAGAGATCGCATACCTGGCATTTCTGTGCGGCTGGCCTGAGGAGTGTGTCCCGGGAGGAGGTCAGCCAGGCTCAAGCAGGGCGATGTTCAGTGAGCACGGAGCAGCAGGGCTGGGGGCTCTCTGACCCGGGATGGCTGCTTCCCACCCAGCCTTCTCTCCCCTTCTGTGCAGACATCAAGGGCTGGAATAGGAGAGCCCGATTTAGTCACTTTGGTACCCAGAATATTTTTCCTGGAAGAGCCCAGAGAAGCCCTCCAGTGCCTACCAGTGCCGCGTCCGACTGTCCCTGCAGGGAATGCTGAGGCACTTGCCCGACAGATGGGCTGCCGCTCACACCTCCCACATCTGCCTGACCTTCCGCTGGAAGCTTTCGCAATTTGCAAGCCTTACACCCTATACCGACATTGCTTATTTCTTTGTACTGATTTTTGTATCATTTTTATCACAAAGTTACAGTGAGGGAGAAGATTATCTTAGTAACTGGTGAAAGAGCTAAAAACTGGAAGGGCAGGTGTGAGGGGAAGGTCTGGCAGAGAACAGAGCCAAGTCCGCCTCACGTGTCTTCAGGGGACCCTCGAAGGCAAGGTCACCCAATCTTGGGACAGGCTTGCTGGAGATGGTGCTTCTTAGTTTCCTCCCCGGTAACAACCACCCTGTTGATGTCCTCATTTTCTAGAGCCAAAGAACAAGGGACTCGCAGTCATCTAGGATAGCTCTTCTTTCCTTCCGTGGCATGAATAAGACAGTTCCTGTCTGCAAGGGGATGACAAACTGGTGGGGAAGAGAGATCTAGAAAGAGAAGTCTGCTAAGGACTACACCCTGGGACGGGGGTTTTACCTGTCCCCCTCCAGCCCCAGCTCTAATGTCTCCTGCACCTTGCAGACAAGATCAGGGGTCCTTCTTATCTTTCCCACCACTAGTGGCTCTTGGTCAGCAGAGCAGTGCTTCACTGAGTCATCACCATGCCGAGTGCTGTTCTAAGTGCTTCTCATAGATGCCTTCAGTCAACAGCCCACTGAGGAGAGGACTGCTCTCCTCCCTTCCTGACTGAGGACAGCACTATGAAGTGACCTGCCCCAGGTACACAGTTGGAAAGTGAGAGACCCAGATTTTGACTCCCACCCTCCCCACTCCCCACCATACAACCTACACTTCCGCCCCCCTGTGCCACGTGAATTCCTCACTCCACGTGCCCAGTAAAGAATACCACGTCTGGTCTCCCCCAGCAAATGAAGGTTTGATTTGGGAGGCTTATGCAGGAGATGAGAAGAGAAGAATGGATAAAATGTCGGAGTAAGGTGGGAAAAGCCTTACCGTTCATGGCTTCCATTTGGATTCAAGTCAGCAGGCGTCAGGGAAGCATTGGGGTGTTTGAAAAGAGCAGTGGTATTGGATTTGTATTTAAGGACTCTGTCTCCTGAAGTGCCGGGGAAATCAATGGCATGGAAGAGAGAGGAGGCAGAGAGGCCCCTGGGAGGCTGTTCAGGTTTTCCAGGTGAGCAGTGCAGGTATAAGAAGGGCAGATAAACTATGGAGCACGCCTCGCCTTTCAGACATGGCGCTAAGCACGTTCCTAAAAATTGCATTTGATCTTTGCAACAATCGTGTGTAGGGATGACTGTCCCTATAATTACCTGGTGAGCTGTGGTCTCCAAGTAGAATGCCCGGCCAGCAGCATCAGCATGCCTGTGGACGTGTCTAGAAATGCCAGTTCTCCAGCCCCACCCTAGACTTACTGAATCAGAACCCTCGACGTGGGTTGGTCCAGTAATTTCTGTCTTAACAAACCCTCCAGGTGACGGGTTGGAGCTCAGGTGTGAGAGATTAGATGTCTCCTCTGACCTCAGATTGGGTCACCTTGTTCCATCCCTTCCCCCAGTGAATGGTTGGTCTGATGCTATGAAGACATCCACAGAGCTGCCAGGTTCCCAGGGGAGAGTTGCTGGAAGGAATACTTCCATCAGGAATTTATTTAAGTGCCATGTGTGTACTCAGTGTCTTGCTAAATGTGCTCAGGCATCCGGAGGCCAGGCTCCAGAGTTTAAAATATTTTATTTATCTATTCATTCCACAACCAGTTCTTGAGCACCTGTTATGGGACATAAACTGTGTTGGGTGTGGGCTGCCATAGTGACCAGGACGTAAAAGTCTGCTGCCTTCAAGATCAATTCTAGTTGGGGAAAATGGGAAGTAGAAGAGACAAGTAAGTTGGAAACAGGGATACATACTGGGAAGAAGATGGAACAGGGTCAAAGGCAGAGTATCTGGAGAGACATGGAAGTCAGTGTTGGGTATCTCTCCAAGAAAGAAATTTGAGCTAAGCTCTGTATCACAGGCCAGGTGGGCAAAGGTCTGCAGAAGGCAATGTAAATAGAGGGAAGGAGGTCTGTGCCAAGTGCCCACGGGGGGTGAGAGCTTGGTAAGCTCGAGGAGGCAGGAGGTCGGTGGCTGGGTGGCATGAGTGAGGTTTGTGGTGGAGAGAGGGTAAGAAGGCAGCGTGGGCTCGCTCAGCAGGTGGGCTCAGGTGTCCAGCTGTGAGAACAGGACACCCTTGGGTGTCAGTCCCTCACAGTGCCTGGCAGGCACACCCAGGGCTGCGGGATGATCCCTGGGATGCCATCCCCACCTGGGAATCATAGGATCTGTCACTGATCCTGAGATTTGAGGAGCCTGTGGATACCTTCAAGTCAAGCTCAGCCTCCAGGAAACCCATTTATGTGTCTGTTTGTCTCTATCTTAAAGGAGAACCCTGGGAAAGACCCCTTTCCAGAAGAAGATGCTGGAAGCCCAGTGAAGTCTTTGCAAGGATCACACACTCAGAAAACTCTACAGCTGGAGATGCGTACTCTAGTGACAAAGGCCAGCAGTCCCATTTTACAGATGAAATTGTGGCCCGGGGAGCCCAGGGCATTCAGTGTGGTGAAAGGACATGGCTGGGTTCCAGGTGGCAGGGGTTCCACACTCCGGGATCAGCATCACCCTGTCCCCAACAAAGACCCCAGTGCTAGCCAGCTGCTGCCCTTTCCTCAGATGCCTGTGTGGCAGCCCCACGGGGCTCCTCCTGGGAGTGACCTTATCTTAGTAATCCCAGCCTCTCCTTGTTCCCCAGCTCTGGCCAGTAACTGTTCTTGCTGCTGGTGTGGTTCCTGTGATTTCAGTGTCTTGTTTTATTTTCCAGGTCTCCCACACACGGTCAGCGATTCTTTATTTCAACTTCTCTCTGTTAAAGGGGCCAGGGAAACTCCTGTCTCCTGATGGGACCCGCATGGACACACTGCTGCTTAATTTCAAGGACAGTTTTGCCCTTTTGTATCCTTTTCCCTCTCTGTCCTCCCTTGCATCTTGTGGAGCAGGGTTTGCTAATGGCATCAGGGAAACTGAGGTCCAGGTAGTAAGTGGTGGAGCCAACACTGGACTCAAGCTCCCTGCCACCAAGGGCACCCCTGTCCTGCTGAAGCCTGACTGCTTGTCCTGGCTACAAGGGAAAAACCCAGAGTCATAAAGTTGAGGTGCTCATGGGCTCTGTTACAAACATTATAAAATTTCTGTTTTCAGGAATGCGTTCCCTGGAAATATGAAAGAAGCACGAGAATTACTAGTAAGTCCCCGTGATAAGTTCCAAAAGGAAGAAAGAACCTCAGTAAAATAGGATTATTACATGAGTTTTATAGTTCTAAAGGGAATTTCCTGGAAAATGATGTCGTTTTTTGCTTCTTCTTGTTCTTCTCCATATAACATTTAATGAGCTGCATGTTTTGCAGGAAGTCTTTTCATTGCGTGTTTTCCTGCATGTCTGGCATGTATAACAATTTGGAGGTGCATAAAGAAAATGCAATGATGTCCACAAGTATCAGGGGCTAGGGTTTCTCCTTACTTGAGTATTCTTTGGGAATGACTGTAATCTTTACATTGGTTTACATCAATTACCTTACAAAAGAATAATGTGGCCAACACTTAGATGATATTTACAAGGTCCCAGGCTCTGCTCCGAGTGCTTTATTATATTAGCTTTTACAATTTCCACCACAACCCTAAGATAACATGTTTATCTCTTCTTCATTGATGTCATTAAGGCACAGGGAGGTTAAGTGCTTGTCCAGGATTGCACAGCTGATAAATATTAGAGCTGGGAGTTGAACCCATGATATCTGGTTCCAGAATTCTTGCTTTTATCAAGAATACTGACCTTATTTCTTAAAGGTTTTTTTTTTTTAAGAGAGAGATAGGGAGGGAGGAATGAGGGGTAGAGGGAGAGGGAGAGAGAGAACCTTAAGCAGACTCCATGCCCAGTGTAGAGCCCCACGCGGGGCTTGATGTCATGACCCTGAGATCGTGACCTGAGTCGAAATCAAGAGTCAGACACTCAGTGTACCAAGCCACCCAAGTGCCCTCACTGGCCCCATTTCTAAGCTGACTTCCTTTTTGAATCTGCAGTTGCCAGCATAGGCAGGTTGCGTATGATCTCTGAAAACAGAGAAGAAGAAAGGCTGACCCAACGTTGTAGACTGTAGTCATGGTGGTTCAATGTCACTTTGACGGAGTGCTACCTACGTTGGTCACACCCCTTCTGGTGCCCGGAGAACATGGTGGATTGGGTGTGTTAATGGCCTCAATTGCTCACATGCCTCTCTGGGTCTCATATCGGATTGTGCCTATCACATGAGTTTGGCCAATGGGACAATGGCAAACCTGACATGGGCAGAAACTTAGAAGCGTGCTTGCATGTGTCCGCTGGGCCCCTGGCATTACTCCAAGGCCAGACCTGGGCTAATTGGCTGCAGGGAGGTGAGAGACATGTAAACAGCTGAGTCATCCCAGCTTTGCAAGCTTAGACCAATTTAGAGCCAGTCCAACGGCAAACATGTGAAAGAGCTCAGCCAAAATCCGTAGAGTTGCCTATCCAGTGTTCAGTGGACTGGAGCTGCATGAGTGAGCCATCCGGACCAGAACTGTAGGTTCATGAGCAGTAATAAATGGGTTGTTGCTTTAAGTGTCTGAATTCCGGTGATTTGGTATGTAGCACTGTAGTGTCAGTTGATAACGGACAGAGTTACCACTATTGCCTGTCTGCTCTTTGCCAGCTGCCATGTTGGTTTTTCCATGTCTCCTTTCTCATTTCATCCTCAAAACAGCCCTGCTGGAGAGCAAGGGTCTAGTCAGTGTCTCCATTATTGATGTGCATTAAGGATATCAAGATTATAATTCTTAATGGCTAACAAGACGCTCATCACTGATCATTAGGGGAGTACATATCAAAACCATCATGAGATACTGCCTCACGCCCAGGAGGATAGCTTCTATCAAAAAACAGCAAATAACAAGTATTGGTGAGAAGGTGAAGAATTGGAACCATTGTGCACTGTTGGTGGGAATATGAAATCATGCAGCTGTTGTATAAAATGGTACAATGAGTCCTCGAAAAATTAAACTAGAATTACCACGGGATCCAGCCATTCTGCTTCTGGGCAGGTCCCAAAAGGAAGCAGGGTCTCAAATGGATGCTATGTACATCCATGTCCACAGCAACATTATTTACAATAGCCAAAAGGTGGGAACAACCCAAGTGTTCATGGATGGATGAACAGATAAACAAAATGGGGATATACACAGACAGTGGGTGTTTAGTCTTAAAAGGGAAGAAAAATTCTGGTTATACGGACTTGAGTATACTGATGCGTGCTACGCTATGGATAAACTTCGAGGACATTTTGGTGTGGGAAATAAACCAGCCACAAAAGGGCTAATACTGTATGGTTCCTCTTGTATGAAGTATCTAGATGGTGGAGTTGACAGAGACAGAATGCAGAATGGTGGTTGCCAGAGCTGGGGGAGGAAGAAGTGGGGAATTATTGTTTAATGGGGGTAGAGTTTCAGTTTTGTAAGACAAAGAGAGTTCTGGAGATGGATGATGGTGATAGTTGCCCAACAGTGTGAACCTATGTAATACCACTGAACCATACACTTAAAAATGGCTTACATGGTAAATTTTATGTTCTGTGTATTTTAACACAACTGAAAAAAATTATGATGACTGTTCCATCTGCTTGTAATGCAAATCCTGTCAAAATCCTACTATTTTTTTGTGTGGAACACTTTATTTTTTTATTAAAATCAATTTTTAAAAAAATTTAATTTCTTTTCAGTGTAACAGAATTCATTGTTTATGCACCACACCCAGTGCTCCATGCAATACGTGCCCTCCATAAAATCCTACTATTTTTTAAAAAGATTTATTTATTTGAGAGAGAGAGACAGAGAGACAGAGAGACAGATAATCAGAAGCAGACACCCCGCTGGGCGTGCAGCCAGACGTGGGACTCCATGCTGCCACCCTGAGATTGAGACCTGAGTTGAAACCGAGAGTTGGATGCTTAAACGACTGAGCCACCCAGGCACCCTCAAATCTTACTCCTCGATAAGCCACTGCCTGCAAGTAGCCGTCCCTTCTAGTGGCGTTCTGTCTGGTCTTTTTTTTTTTTTTTTTTTTTTTAAATTTTTTTTTTAACTTTTATTTATTTGTCAGAGAGAGAGGAAGAGAGCACAGGCAGACAGAGTGGCAGGCAGAGGCAGAGGGAGAAGCAGGCTCCCTGCTGAGCAAGGAGCCCGATGTGGGACTCGATCCCAGGACGCTGGGATCATGACCTGAGCTGAAGGCAGCCGCTTAACCAACTGAGCCACCCA
>PISX010021262.1:19318-34151 GCA_004024625.1 Mellivora capensis
GTGGGGAAAATGTGGGGCAGGGGGCCTGGCAAGAAGGAAGCACTCAGTAAATGTCAGCGGTTGTTGGTACTTGATAAAAGACGACGACACCCACCTAGTGATCCTGAAAAAAACATGATAGATACTCATCGTTATGCAGAACATAAAGAACATAATTAAGAATCTTGGCAACTGAAAAACATAGCATATGGTTTCATACCTATTGTGTGATCATAAGAACAAACGACTTGTTCTTTTCCTTTGGGTTAGTATTCAAAATTAAGGGAAAATTGCCCACAGTCAGAGTCTGGCTATGATAAAAATGGGTCACACTACAATGCCTTCCAAAGGCAAATGATTCAATTAGTGTTGGAGCGACCATGTCACAGCCTTGGATCCCCTTCCCTGCACCCCCTAGCTTATAAGCAACTTTCTGTTCTGAAGCCTGTCTCGAAGGTCTTGGTGAGTGATATCTTGTACCTGTGTTGCACCGGCCTTATCTAGCTCAAAACAGGGTGAACCTTTTGAGGGATGGGGCCACGTCTGGTTCACCCTCTAGGTATCACTGTGCGTGACTCAAAGAAGGCTCTCAGGAGACCCACAGGATTGAACAATGATGTTGTGAGTACTTGGGGAACATAGTTAGATGTTCCCTGAGAACTTGGAGATATGTTGACATTTTGAGAATTCAACTTTAAAATGCCATACATAATGGATAGCAAAAGAGATGCAAAATGTGGTCATTGAAGTGTGAAGACACCTGGGACACCTAGACCTTAGGATCATCACCTAAAGAAAAGTGTGTCAATCAGAAGGCAGCATTGACTGGTTGTGTCAGTGATGGTTTGATCCGCTTTGGATGATTGGAAAAGAGGAGTCACAGAAGCAAATATTGCCAGGACCAGCCCAGCATTCATCAGGGAAGAAGTTATGTAGTCATTGGGTTCATTGATCAGGTCATGCATGCCCATGGTGGAAGTGAACACTTGGCCATCGTAAGCCTGGCACCATTTTGGTTCTAATTCGATGCTCAACAAGCCTGTTGGGTGGGAAATACTGTGTTCATTATATGGCCTCAAGTATTCTTGTTTCCATGTGTGGTAGGCAGAATCATGGTCCCCCCAAGAGGTCCATGTCCTAATTCCTAGAGCATGAGAATATTTTATATTCCATAGCAAAGGCAAATTAAGGTTGTAGATAATATTAAGGTTGCTAATCATCTGATCTTAAAATAAGGGAGATTATCCAGGAATATGTGGGTGGCCTCAATGTAATTACAAGGGTCCTTCAGAGTGGAATAGGGAAGCCGAAGAAGAGTGAGGGCAGAGTGATGTGCTGGGAGAAAGCTTCCAGCTGCAACTCCTGGCTTTTCAGGTGGAGGAAGAAGGCAACAAGCCAAGGGATGCAGCAGCCTCCAGGAGCTGGGAAGGCAAGGAGGCAGGTTCCCTTCTAGAGCCTCCGGAAGGAATGCAGCCTGCCAACAGCTTGATTTGAGCCTGGTGATGCTCAGGCCAGCCTTCTGGCCTCCTGGATTGTAAGATAACAAATCTGCGTTGTTTTAAGCCTCTAGGGTTGTGGGGTTTGCTGTAGCAGTAGCAGGAAACGAATCCACCGTGGCGGTAATTTCTCAATGGGAGTGAACACGCTGGCAGTCTGATTTATGTTTCAGTTTCAGGGTATGTGATTTAAACTCTCCACGAGCTGACAAAATCAGATCCCTGACTTTGCAAAGCCAAGCAGACTCTGTCCCGGGAAGGGCTCTCTACTGAGCATGAGAATGATTACCACCTGCTGAGAAGGTCTCTGCGCTGAGTGCTTCAGGTACACGACCTCAAAGTCCCTCTCTAGCCCTATGAGCTGGATATGGGTATGTCCATTTCACAGACGAGATAACCGAGGTTCAAGTGGAACCACGCAACCTCAGAGGACGTGATCTGGATTTAGACCCTGTTCAGGTGCCTATACACTCGTGTTGTCCCAGCACTCCCAGCTGTCTCACTCCTGGGCTGTCCCAGAGAGCAGTCTGTGTGGTCATGTTGCATGAAGAAAAGCAGGTGGACAGAAAACTCCCCTGTCTTCGTGTTCAGCTGGGGGCTTTGGGAAAAGGGGCTGTAGTCCCACAGGCTGGGCGGTAGAAAAATGTTGCCTATATACTCTGAAACTCTCTCTCTGTTAACTGTTTTACAAACTATATATAGTTCATTATGCTGTGTGTTCTGTTATAGTCAATGACTTTTTTTTTTAAAAGTTTTTATTTATTTATTTATTTGACAGACAGAGATCACAAGTAGAGAGGCAGGCAGAGAGAGGAAGAAGCAGGCTCCCTGCTGAGCAGAGAGCCCGATGCAGGGCTCGATCCCAGGACCCTGGGATCATGACCTGAGCCGAAGGCAGAGGCTTTAACCCACTGAGCCACCCAGGCGCCCCAGTCAATGACTTTTTGAAAATATATTTTTAAAAGATTTTATTGATTTATTTGACAGAAAGAGAGCGAGCACAAGCAAGGGGAGCAGCAGAGGGAGAAGCAAACCCCCTGCTGAGCAGGAAGCCTGATTCAGGACTTGATTCTAGGACCCTGGGATCAGGACCTGAGCCGAAGGCAGAGGCTTAACTGATGGAGCCACCCAGGCGTTCCCGAGTCAATGACTGTTGTTACTATGTTCAGTATTTCTCAGTGGAAGAGCTCCCTTAGTTAATTTAAGCCAGGTGTGTTTAACCTGAGCCAGGTGCCATGAACCTGAAGAAAGACAAAGCACTGAACATCTAGATGGTCAGAGAAAGCAGACTAGGAAACTGAAATCCTATATATCAGGGGGTCTCCTTTTCTTCTACATAAAACCCTTGGCGGGATGCTCATATGCCTAAGATCAGCTCCAGCAACCCCCCGGGGTTTGCTGCCTGCAGGAAAGCGACTGATCTGCAGAATGTGACTGACCACAGTCTGCCACAGTGGGACCATATGACATGGGATATGTGGACATCACTCCCTGAATCCTCCCAACTTGTGTGGTCAGAGAGGGAGCTGGCCCCAAGGGTCACAGTGACTTGTCCAAGATCACAGAAGTGCAAGGTGGCAGGGCTAGAATTCACACCCAGGCTCCAGGGGCCCTTCCAGCTGTACCCCAGCTTCCTTCCTCTGCACCCCAGCCGTGCACGCCTCCAGCTGTGCCGCAGTCTCCTTCCTCTGCTCCCTGGCTTTGCATGCTTCCAGCTGTACCCCAACTTCTTGATTCCACATGGCGCTTAACCCGGTGCCCTGCATGCACGGCAAGTCCCGTGTATGAAGGAAGCTCCAGTTTTGTACATGGGGAACCATGGATACTGTGCCTGGTCTTCCAGACATTTTGCTGGGTGACAGCAGGACACGCTTGATTTTCATCATCTACTGATTGGGGATATTCATCTCTGGAAGTCATTTCAATCACTTATGTTCTCAACTCAAGAGATGGCCTGCAAAGGCCTTGCAGGTTTGTTCCAAATTTTCCATTCAAATAGCCACACAAGTGGAGAGGCCCCAGATTCTACCCAAGATTGCCCCCACCCCTCCTAAAGGAAATGCAAGAAGATGGATCCTGCCCCGCACTGGGCTGCCCTAGCAAGTGTTGGCGCAAACATGCTGCCTGCTCTGGGAGCATTCTTGGTTTCATGCTTTCATTTTCCTGCCAGGCTTCAGGAGATTCAAGGTTCATTGTTTGTGGGGGGCCTCCCCGGAGGAGATCTGGCCCCACCACCTTTCCCATTCATGGTAGGTCCAGTGAGAAGCCGGAGTCCTGGTCCCACAGTGCTGCAGGACAGAGGTGGGGCGGGAGGGAGCACCTCGCCCCAGGGAGGGCAGGCTGTTTGGCCCCAGGGTGGGGCTCCACCCAGACAAAACAAATGTGTGCCCCCGGCTGCAACTGAGAGGCCTGGGGGCACAGGATGTGGCAGGAAACACAGGTCCATAGCGGGTGATTGAACTCTCCCCCTGCCCGCTCCTGGCAGGGCAGCCTTCTTCCCAGGGCACAGACAAGGCATCTTGGCCCAGAGGAGCCAGGACACCTGGGTGCAAACCCTGGCCGCCCGCTCCCCTCCCCCTCCGCTCCCCATTTCCTGCGCTTATGACTTTGGGCACTTTCTCAGCCCCTCGAAGCCCAAGACAAAGTGGCAGCAAGGCTCCGTGAGAAATGTGGTCTGGACAGCCATCGGCTCAGAAACCCCGTGGGAGACAGAAGCTTGGGTGCGTCTGACTGGTTCCCAGTTTCACGAGTAAAGGTGGGTTCTCCTGCCCCCCCCCCCAAAGGAAATGCCTGGATGGATTCTGTAGGAATGTGTTGAGAGGCTCTGTTGTTGGTTACTCATCTCCCTGGAGGGATGCCCGCCCTGCCCAGGCTGCCTCTGCTCCCACACCCGCAGCTGTGGTCCTGCAGCCCTCCCTCCCACCACCCATCCCAGGCTCCAAGACCGTGTCTGGCCTTGGGTTCAGCGAAGGTAGCCAAGGGCCCGCATGGGGGAATGTCTATTGATTTGGGGTGGTTTTTCTTTTACTTTCTTGTTTCTCTCATTTTATTTTGCTACAGCGATGGGCTTTCTTTCCATTGCCTTGAGAAGCCCCTCGGGAGAGGCTGGCTCGGGGTCTTCCTCACTAATGCATGTCTGCTCAGGGCTGCTGTGATGGATAGAGGCAATTTTCCTTGGAAATCGGCTGCGATATTGGCAGTTGTGCGGGACATACATTACGTTCTTCTCGCGGAGATTTTCCATGGGGTCTGGAGATGCAGTGATGCTGTTCGTAAGGGAGTGGGGGAAGCAGAAAAAACCTGAAAGGAAAGGCATCTGTTTTAATGGTTTGCAGAACTGTGTCTCCTCCCACATGGGTCCAGCCCACTCTTGGGAAGTGGCTTCTTTTGGAAAACAGGGGAACTTGCAAAGGGCTTGTTTTTTTGTTTTTGTTTTTTTAAATTTATTTATTTGTCAGAGAGAGAGAGAGCGAGCACAGGCAGGCAGAGAGGCAGGCAGAGGCAGAGGGAGAAGCAGGCTCCCTGCCGAGCAAGGAGCCTGACGTGGGACTCGATCCCAGGACGCTGGGATCATGACCTGAGCCGAAGGCAGCCGCCTAACCGACTGAGCCACCCAGGCGTCCCTGCAAAGGGCTTGTTAAAGGTAAGTAAATTCAAAGGAGGGCAACCGGAAGCACGTGCAAGTAGGACCAGCTGAAGGGGCCTCCCAGGTCCCGGAATCCAAGATTTCTTTGTCCTCAGTGGAGATGAGAGAGGCTCCTGCTGATCATCACAGGCTCTGCCACCCACTGTGGAGGGGGCTGGGTACCTGGGAAGGGGGGACAAGTCACCATGCCTGCCCTCTCCGAGTTGACAGCTCTGCTAGAGAGACACTCACAAAAAGAGCCCTCGTGATACAACAGCGCAAGTCCATTCTAACAGCTAACATGCCGGGCGTATTATACACCAGCGCCTAAAAAGCATGGAGTAATTTGAGTCCCCCGAAACCTAGTGATGTACATATTCTGATTATCATCTCCATTTTACGGAAGAGAACACTGAGGAAGGGATGGCGAACTCACTTGTCCAAGGCCCTCTCTCGTGAATGGAGGAACTGGGATTTGAATGCAGACCTTCTGGATCCTGTGCCTCTGCTCTTTCCTGCTGTTCCTTTCTGTCTCTGGCTCACCTTGGGAAATATGGAGAACTCAGAGCTTTAAATGGTGCATTTGCTGGCTCTTGAACCTGAGATCCTTGTTTGGTCAGCCTTGTGTACCTGCCCCTGGCCTCACTTCTTGAACCCTGGCCTTCCTCCTCCTTTGGTGACTCACCGCACTGTGGCTGAAGGCAGCAGGGCCTGGAGTCAGCAGGGTGCAGCTTGGAGAGAAGAGGCTCTGGTCCAAGGTTGACCATGGTCTTGCTCCCAGGAGCGTATGCTCAGCACACATGGGCTGAGCTCTGTGCTCTGGGTGGGCTCTGGGCTGGGCTCTGTGCTGGGCACTGGGGGGACACCAGTCTCCTAGGTCTTGCTGTCTAGTTAGGGCATCAGACCATACACAAATCAACAGGTGGAAATTCAAGTGAATGTGATACAGACCATTAAACTGGCTCATGTGATCAGTAGGGATGGGCATCTGTTTTTGAGCTGGATGACATGTGAGGCCTCTCAGAGAAGTCATTTTGAAACTGAGATCTGCATATTAAAGCAGAGCCAGCCAGGGGATGATCAGAAGGAAGGGCATCTGGGAAAGAGGCAGCTGCATGCCAACGCACTGTGAAAGGCAGGATGACTGTGCAGACATGGCAGTGGACGGAGCCCGGTGGGTGGGAATGTGCTAGATGAGACAGGCCCCGTGGGGCATATGCCAGGGTTCAGCGGCCATGTGAGGAGCCAGGATCCTCTTTAAGTGCATTAGGAAGTCATGGGTGCCATAGGCAGGGGAGAGACACACCATGCCTTTTGCTGCGGTGTTAGTGGTCCCAGCATGTGTAAGGCTCAAAGGGCGGATAGTTCGGCCTGACGGTCAGAGCCCTGATCTTGGAATCGGAATAGCTATTCCATTCATTCATTCGATCTTCCTCCAGCAAACGTTTTCGGGAGCAATGACCATGTGCTAGGCACTCTGCTGGGCACCGGGGATACAAAGTAGCCTGGCACACATTCCCGCCTTGAGGGGGTCAGCAGAGATGTGAGCACTGGCTTCTCCCATGGGAACGGGACGCATGCAAATTTGAGTCCTCTGTTTTTTTTTTTACGAGATGTGCCTGAGAAGTAAGAAAATAAAATACTTCTCTGACCTAAGAATTTTTAATGAAAATAACACAAATAATTACATTCCAATGTAATGTACATGAATGGAACCACTAAGTTGGTCTGGTTGTGGGGAGATCTTAGGAAGAAGGTGGTCTTGGAAAACGAACAGGAACATGTGTTTGGGGGGTGTGGAGAAAAGGCTTAAATGGCGGGAATCTGCACGGGGGAACAGATGGTGGCTCGACCTGGGTGTTGGGACCCTCTTAGTGAGAGCAGGGGCCCAAGGGAAGGCAATGAGGGCAAATGTGGGGGAAAAAAAAAATCCCTCCATACAAATGTGATGGCCTCACATTTCAGCCAAGATGCTTCCACGTGCAGGCACTTTAGGAATGCACAGAACTAGCCAAGCCCCCAGAAGCCAGAAACTTAAGAAACTTTGCTGAGGACTGAACCTGGTAAAGAAACCAACACCGAAACCAAGGAACTTTCCCTAAATACCAGCCCATGTTGTACTGCCCTCTGGTGGCTACACATGGAACCACAGGCCCACAGTTCTGCAACACAATTTTCTGCTCTTCGCTCGTTTACTTAGTAATAAACATGTTTACTGTGCTTCACTTTGTGTACCTACCATGGCCGACCTGGCAAACACCATCTCTTCCATGATGCTCTCCTATATCTCCATCCACAAATTAGTTCTGCCTTCTCAGTTATGATTCCCCAGTCATCTTTCACTGATTTACTGACAAACTAGTTACTATATGCTGGGCTTTTTTCTTTTTTTGGGGGGGGGGTTGATTATTTATCTATCTATTAATCTATCGATCTATTGAACTATCATTGATTTATCTCTCTATTTTACATTTATTTATTTATTTTTTAAAATTAACATATAATGTCTTATTGGTTTCAGAGGTACAGGTCTGTGATTCATCAGTCTTATGTAACACCCAGTGCTCACCACATCACATGCCCTCCCTAATGTCCATCACCCAGTTACTCCATCCCCCACCTTCCAGCAACCTTCAGTTTGTTTCCAATGTTTAAGGGTCTCTTATGGTTTGTCTCCCTCTCTGGTTTTATCTTGTTTATTTTTTTCCTCTCTTCCCCTATAATCCTATTTTGTTTCTTAAATTACACACATCAGTGATATCGTATGATAATTGTCTTTCTCTGATTGACTAATTTTGCTTAGCATAATACCCTTTAGTCCCATCCATTGCAAATGGCAAGATTTCATTTTTTTAATGGCTGAGTAATATTCCATTGTATATATATACCACATCTTCTTTATCCCTCACATCTGTGCTCTTTCCATAGTTTGGCTATTGGGACCATTGTTGCTATAAACATTGGGGTGCAGGTGCCCCTTCTGATCACTACATTTGTGTCTTTGGGGTAAATACCCAGTAGTGCAATTGCTGAGTCATAGGGTAGCTCTGTTTTCAACTTCTTGAGGAACCTCCATGCTGTTTTCCAGAGCGGTTGCACCAGCTTGCTTTCCCACAAGCAGTGTAGGAGGGTTCCCCTTTCTCTGCATCCTTGCCAGCATCTGTCATTTCCTGACTTGTTAACTTTAACCATTCTCACTGGTGTGAGGTTGTATCTTGTTGTGGTTTTGATTTATGTTTCCCTGATGCTGAATGATGTGGAACATTTTTTCATGTGTCTGTTGGCCATTTGGATGTCTTTTTTGGAGAAATATCTGTTCATGTCTTCTGCCCATTTCTTGATTGGATTATTTTTTCTTTAGGTGTTGATTTTGATAGGTTCTTTATAGATTTTGGATACTAGCCCTTTATCTGATAAGACAGATTGCAAATACCTTTTTCCATTCTGTCGGTTGTGTTTTGGTTTTGTCCACCATTTCCTTTGCTGTGCAAAAGCTTTTTATTTTGATGAAGTCTCAATAGTTCATTTTCGCCCTTGTTTCCCTTGTCTTTGGCGATGTTCCTAGCAAGAAGATGCTGCAGCCAAGATCAAAGAGATTACTGCCTATGTCTTCTTCAAGGATTTTGTTGGATTCCTGTCTCACATTTAGGTCTTTCATCCATTTTGAGTCTATTTATGTGTATGATGTAAGGGAATGGGACAGTTTTATTCTTCTTCATGTGGCTGTCCAATTTTCCCAACACCATTTGTTGAAAAGACTGTCTTTTTTCCACTGGATAGTCTTTCCTACTTTGTTGAAGATTAGTTGACCATAGAGATGAGGGTCCGTTTCTGGGTTTTCTATTCTGTTCCATTGATCTATGTGTCTGTTTTTGTGCCAGTACCATACTGTCTTGATGATGACAGCTTTGTAATAGAGCCTGAAGTCCAGAATTGTGTTGCCACCAGTTTTGGTTTTCTTTTTCAACTTTCTTTTGGCTATTTAGGGTCTTTTCTGGTTCCATACAAATTTTAAGACTATTTGTTCCAGCTCTGCAAGAAAAGTTGATGGTATTTTGAAAGGGATTGCATTGAATGTGTAGACTGCTCTAGGTAGCATAGACATCTTAACAATATTTGTTCTTCCAATCCATGAGCATGGAACGTTTTTCCATTTCTTTGTGTCTTCCTTGATTTCTTTCATGAGTGTTCTGTAGTTTTCTGAGTACAGATCCTTTACTTCTTTGGTTAGATTTATTTAGGTATTTTATGGTTTTGGGTGCAATTGTAAATGGGACTGACTTTCATTTTCTTCCGGTCTCATTGCAACTGATTTCTGTGCATTGATTTTATATTTTGCCACTTTGCTGAATTCCTGTGTGAGTTTTAGCAATTTCAGGGTAGAATCTTTAAGCTTTTCCACATAGGATATCATGTCATCTGCAAAGAGTAAGAATTAGACTGCTTCGTTGCAGATTTGGATGCCTTTTATTTCTTTTTCTTGTCTGATTGTTAAGGCTAGGACTTCTAATACTATGTTGAACAACAGTGGTAACAGTGGATATTCCTGCTGTATTCCTGATCTTAAGTGAAAAGCTCTCATATTTCCCCATTGAGAATGATAATTGCTGTGGGCTTTTCATATATGGCTTTTATGGTGCTGAGGTATGTTCCCTCTATCCCTACACTGTGAAGAGTTTTAATCAAGAAAGGATGCTGTACTTTGTCAAATTCTTTTTCTGCATCTATTGAGAAGATCACAGGGTTCTTGTTCTTTCTTTTATTAATGTGTTGTATCACACCGATTGATTTGCAGATGTTGAACCATGCTTGCAGCCCAGAAATAAATCCCATTTGGTCATGGTGAATAATCCTCTTAATGTACTGTTGGATCCTTTTGGCTAGTATTTTGGTGGGAATTTTTGCATCTATGCTCATCAGAGATATTGGTCTGTAATTCTTTCTAGTGGGATCTTTGGTTTTGGGATCACGGTAATGCTGGCCTCATAGAAAGTGTTTGGAGGTTTTCCTTCTATTTCTATTTTTTGAAACAGCTTCAGAAAAATAGGTATTAATTCTTTAAATGTTTGGTAAATTCCCCTGGGAACTTATCTGGCCCTGGGCTCATGTCGGTGGGAGATTTTTGATGACTGCTTCAGTTTCCTTGATGGTTATGGGTCTGTTTAGGTTTTCTATTTCTTCCTATTTCAGTTTTGGTAGTTTATAAGTCTCTAAGAATGCATCTATTTCTTCAGACTGCCTAATTTGTTGGCATATAGTTGTTCATAATATGTTCTTATAATTGCATTTCTTCTGTGTTGGTTGTGATCTCTCTCCTTTCATTCATTATTTTATTTATTTGGGTCCTTT
The DNA here is from genome assembly GCA_004024625.1 of Mellivora capensis. Classification (NCBI taxonomy): domain Eukaryota; kingdom Metazoa; phylum Chordata; class Mammalia; order Carnivora; family Mustelidae; genus Mellivora; species Mellivora capensis. Next base: position 29,768 of record PISX010021262.1, read on the forward strand.
CTCTTTTCTTTTTGATAAGTCTGGCCAGAGGTTTATCAGTCTTATCCATTCTTTCAAAGAACCAGCTCCTAGTTTTGTTGGTCTGTTCTTTTGGTTTCTATTTAATTGATTTCTGCTCTAATCTGTATTATTTCTCTTCTCCTCCTAGGTTTAGGCTTTATTTGCTGTTCCTTCTCCAATATGCAGGGCTTTCTAACACCTGCCTTACATTCAAGGTGTTGTGAGTATTTCCCTTCTTCTCAGACACAGCGTGGGGTCCTAGAAGGCACAGAATCGGAGTGATTCCTATTTGTGTCTTATAGAGCGGGAAAACATTAAGTAGAAAAACCCAGAGGTGGCCCCTTGTGCCTTCAAAAGGGGTGTGTGTGTGTCATAGCTCACACAAAAGGGCACATCCGTTTCTTTCCCGAGCCTTTCCTTTTGCTGAGCTCTGTGGGAGACACAGACACTGTGGTGAGGTGGATCAGAAGCTACTGTTGGTGATGCAGAGCCAGCTAACAGGTATTGTGTGCTTCAGAGATGAGAGTGTGCTACCTTTCTGCACTCAAGGTATTGACCTGTTCCATGGAGATGGTAGGACTTATTGCACAGACAAGTATGTGATCTGTAGCTGAGTTACTGCATGGGCTGTGTGTGGTTAATGAGCAGCCTGGGACACAGTGTGCCCTGCCACTGCCTGGCAAGGGGAATAGGGGAATTCCCCTTTATATGGGAATATGATATTAGAAAGACCGTCTTGTCAGTTTCTTGTGAAGATTAAATCTGATCATGCCTGTAAAGTCTTAGAACAGGGCCTGACATCAAGAGGCTTCAATCAGCCCAGCTCAGTCTGGGGGAGAAAGAGAAAGGAAGAACCATTACAGATTAGGACACTGCAGAGCTAGGTAATGCATGGACCTTACAGCTGATATGAACAAACTGCCTTTTTTTTTTTTTTTAAAGATTTTTTTTTATTTATTTATTTGACAGACAGAGATCACAAGTAGGCAGAGAGGCAGGCAGAGAGAGAGGAGGAAGCAGGCTCCCTGCAGAGCAGAGAGCCCGATGCGGGGCTCGATCCCAGGACTCTGGGATCATGACCCGAGCTGAAGGCAGAGGCTTTAACCCACTGAGCCACCCAGGCGCCCCAAACAAACTGCCTTTAAAAACACATTTTGAGACATTTGGGGTTAAGTGAACACAGACTAGGCATTAGAAGATGGGAAAGAGAAACACAGTCCTTGGCACCAGGAACTGGCCTGTGCTATCAGACATGCCTGTTTTTGCTCCGATGATCTTCTGATCTTTGTCTTTGTGGCCACCAGAATCTCTGCTTGGTTAGCTTAGTTGTCAGCTACTAATTATACAGTTATTTCCTGAAATGCCTGGGACTAGCAAGTTTCCCAGACGATGCCAAAGGGCTCCCTGTGCATGCTGGGGCACCCCTTCTGCGGAGGAGTGGATGTCTGGAGGACTTATTCCACCATTCCCACAGATGTCATCCTCCCACGTAATTTTTAGGAACAAATAATTTATCTGTATTGTGCTGGTGCAACCATTTCTTTCTTCTCTCCTCAAATATTAAAATACTCTGCAAGAAACCCACATACCCATGCAAGAAAGTTTCTTTGTACAAACCAAGAGAAAGGATCTAGGGGGAACATCAGGGGCAAGAAGATTTAACGCAGGAACAAGAGGAAAGGAAAGCTGCCCTTCTCCACTTCGCTGCCCCACCTCTTCTCCAAAATCCTTGGAAAAGTTGCCATATGGGGCTCGAACTAATTTCACTTAAATTTTGAAAGACCAAGAATAAGGTAGATATTGGGAAAATACCAGAAGAATGTTAACTGAGTACACACTGCAGCCGGGCATTGGGTATCCAGTGATGACTACGACACAGAACCTGGTCTTGAGTATCTCTTAGTTTGAAATAAATTTAGAATTAGGGTACATGATTAAGATAGATGATGCAGGTGGCCCAAGAGGGAAATGATGAAGTTTCAGTGGCTTAACACACACACATTTATTCCTCACTCACTTTTCTGAGGCAGCCACGGCAGGGCAGAGACAGGCTCTTTCCACCTTGTGGGCTCCTAGTTCCTCTGGGACTCTAAGTCTGCTCCACTTGGTGTGGTGGATGGGGAAAGAGCATCAGGATGACATCACAGTGGGTCAGTTCCCAGGTGGTGCCCTCCTTTGCTTCCATTCCCCTGGCCTGAAGCTCATCATAAGGACACATAAGGACATACCTAACTGCAAGCGAAGGTGGCAGTGTACTTTGTTTCTGAGCCTGGGGGAAGAGGAGAGAATGGGTTCTGGGGACAACCTGCCATCTCCACCCCCTCCATCAGGTCAGCACATGGCTGTGATGCCACCTCTGAAGGACTCAGTGTCTGGGAGGGATCACGGGAGGTTGAGTGGGCAGGGACTTCTTATTGTGAGTTATGGGAACATTTTCTGGAACAATCATCCTGCCAGCTCCCTCTCAATGGCCGTGAGTTCATGCTGGGCAAGTAGGCTCTTTGAAATCAGGTAGGCATTGTCTTCTCTGGGATAGTTAAGAATCGCCCCTGAAACCTTACACTGTTGGTGGGAATGTAAGTTGGTGCAGCCACTTTGGAAAACAGTGTGGAGATTCCTTAAGAAATTAAAAATAGAGCTTCCCTATGACCCTGCAATTGCACTACTGGGTATTTACCCCAAAGATACAGATGTAGTGAAAAGAAGGGCCATCTGTACCCCAATGTTCATAGCAGCAAGGGCCACGGTCACCAAACTGTGGAAAGAACCAAGATGCCCTTCAATGGACGAATGGATTAGGAAGATGTGGTCCATATACACTATGGAGTATTATGCCTTGATCAGAAAGGATGAATATGCAACTTTTGCATCAACATGGATGGGAGTGGAAGAGATTATGCTGAGTGAAATAAGTCAAGCAGAGAGAGTCAGTTATCATATGGTTTCACTTACTTGTGGAACATAAGGAATAACATGGAAGGACATGGGGAAATGGAGAGGAGAAGGGATTTGGGGGAAATTGGAGGGGGGAAATGAACCATGAGAGACCGTGGACTCTGAGAAACAAACTGAGGGTTTTGGAGGGGAGAGGGATGGGGGTTGGGGGAGCCTGGTGATGGGTAGTAAGGAGGACACATATTGCATGGAGCACTGGGTGTGGTGCATAAATAATGAAACTTGGAACACTAAAAAATTAAAATAAAAGTTGAAAAAAAAAAAGAATCACCCCTGAGCTCTCATGGTGTCCAGAGCTCAGCACTACCCAACCCCTTTCAGTTATTTCTTTACTTGTGGGTGGGTCTGGATCTCAATGGCAAGGAACAGAAAAAAGTAGATGGGGATGGGCAAAATGGGCAAAGGTGGTCAGAAAGTACAAACTTTCAATTATAAGACAATAAGTCACAGATGTAATATACAGCTTGGTGACTGTACTTCATAATACTGTCTTGTATATCTGAAAGTTGCTAAGAGTGGAGATCTTAAAAGTTCTCATCACAAGAGAAAAAATTGTAACCACGTGTGGTGATGGATGTTAGCCAGACTTATCTCAGTGAGCATTTCTCAATATATACAAATACCAAGTTGTTATGTTGTATCTGAAACTAATATAATGCTCTATGTCAATTATATCCCCCCAAATATGCATATATATATAAAAGAGCCCCAGGTCATTCATATGACACTATAATTTGGAAACACTTATCTAGAGCACTTATCTATATACCTGGGTATGATGAATATTTTTTTTTCTACTGCCATGGTCACAGCATGTATAAATAATTCAATCACTGTATAGGTGAGCTGAAAAAAAGAAAGAAAGAAAGAAAGTAGTTTAAGCAAAGAGGGGGTTTATCATGTTGCTGATAAATTGTGTCAGTCACGATACAGACCGGAGAGGAAAGCCCAGTGCATATGAACAGGGAAAGTATCATATAATGAAGCCTTCATCGTAACTGGAGTTACAGTGGAGTAAGGGGTTGGGACAAGGGGACACTGGCTTGAGGAAAGTAAGGGCATCCTAAAGGATGCAAGAGGTGATGTGCAAAGCAGTTTAGGCAACTCCTAAGAGAAGGACTCTTTTTTTTTAATTTTTTTTTTTATTTCTTTTCAGCGTAACAGAATTCATAGTTTTACACTACACCCAGTGCTCCATGCAATGCGTGCCCTCCACAATACCTAGACCAGTGGAACAGAGTAGAGAGCCCAGATATGGACCCTCAACTCTATGGTCAAATAATTTTCGACAAAGCAGGAAAAAATATACAGTGGAAAAAAGACAGTCTCTTCAATAAATGGTGCTGGGAAAATTGGACAGCTATATGTAGAAGAATGAAACTCGACCATTCTCTTACACCGTACACAAAGATAAGCTCGAAATGGATAA
>PISX010021263.1:0-34042 GCA_004024625.1 Mellivora capensis
TCATATGGTTTCACTTATTTGCGGAGCATAACAAATAACACGGAGGACATGGGGAGATGGAGAGGAGAAGGGAGTGGAGGGAAATTGGGGGGGAGATGAACCATGAGAGACTATGGACTCTGAAAAACAACCTGAGGGTTTTGAAGGGGCGGGGGGTGGGAGGTTGGGGGAGCCAGGTGGTGGGTATTATGGAGGGCACACATTGCATGGAGCACTGGGTGTGGTGTAAAACTATGAATTCTGTTACGCTGAAAAGAAGTGAAATAACAAAAAAAAAAAAAAAAAGAAAGCCAGTATAGAAATACTTCCATTGGACAAAACAGACTTTAAAACAAAGCCTGTAACAAAAGACAAAGAAGGACACTATACCATCATTAAGGGAACAATCCAACAAGAAGATATAACAATTGCAAATATTTATGCACCCAACATGGGAGCACCCAAATACATAAAACAGTTAATAACAAACATAAAGGAACTAACCAATGGTAATACAATAATAGTAGAGGACTTTAACACCTCACTTACATTTATAGATCAATCTATAGAAATCCATTGCATTTCTATACACCAATAATGAATGAGCAGAAAGAGAAATTAAGAAAACAATCCCATTTACAATTGCACCAAAAATAAGATACTGAGGAATAAACTTAACTAAAGAGGTGAAAGACCTATATTCTGAAAACTATAAAACACTGATGTAAGAAATTAAAGACAACACAAAGAAGTGGAAAGACATTCCATGCTCATGGACTGGAAGAACAAATAGGTTAAAATGTCTATACTACCCAACCAATCTACACATTCAATGCATTCCCTATCAAAATACCACTGGCATTTTTTACAGAGCTAGAACAAACAATCCTAAAATTTGTATGGAATCACAAAAGACCCCAAATAACCAAAGCAATCTTGACAAAGAAAAGCAAAACTGGAAGTCACAATTCTGGACTTCAAGTTTTATTACAAAGCCAAAGTCATCAAAACAGTATGGTACTGGCACAATAATAGACATATAGCTCAATGGAACAGAACTGAAAACCCACAAATGGACCACAATTATATGGTTGATTACTCTTCGAACAAAGGAAAGGGAAGAATATCCAATGGGAAAAATATAGTCTCTTCAGCAATGGTATTGGGAAAACTGGACAACAACATGCAGAAGAATGAAACTGGACCACTATCTTATACCATACACAAAAATAAATTCAAAATAGATGAAAGACCTAAAGGTGAGATCTGAAGCCATAAGAATCCTAGAAGAGAGCACAGGCAGTAACTTCTCTGACATTGGGTGTAGCAACTTCTTTCTAGATATGTCTCCTGAGGCAAGGAAAACAAAAGCAAAAATAAACTATTAGACTTCATCAAAATGCAAAGCTCCTGGGGTGCCTGGGTGGCTCAGTCATTAGGCATCTCCCTTCAGATCAGGTCATGATCCCAGGGTCCTGGGATCAAGCCCCACATCAGGCTCCCTGCTCCATGGGAAGCCTGCTTCTCTCTCTCCCACGCCCCTGTTTGTGTTCCCTCTGTCACTATGTCTCTGTCAAATAATAAATAAAATCTTTAAAAATATATATATAAAGCTCCTGCACAGCAAAGGAAAAAAATCATATGTATATCTGATTTATATGTATATGTGTTTATGTGTATATGATAATGGCAAGTGGATGATCATATAACCAATGGAATAGAAGAAAAAGTCCAATAATATACTCATGTATATATGCATACTTGATATACAATAGCTCCAGAACTGCACATCAGTAGAGAAAGGGGTAAATGATCAGTAAATAGTGTGAGGACAATTGGTTCTGTTTAAGAAATTAGGTCTCGGGGCACCTGGGTGGCTCAGTTGGTTAGGCAACTGCCTTCAGCTCAGGTCATGATTCTGGAGTCCCAGGATCGAGTCCCACATCAGGCTCCCTGCTCAGCAGGGAGTCTGCTTCTCCCGCTGACCTCTCTCCTCTCATGCTCTCTCTCATTCTCTCTCTCTCTCAAATAAATTTAAAAAATCTAAAAAATTTAAAAAAAAATTAGGTCTCAATGTTTACCTTATGCAAAATTAAATTCCAAAGTTATTAAATAACTATTTGTGAAAAGCAAAATGATATTTTTTGAAGTAATGTAGGAAATCTTTTTGATTTTAGAGTAAGAAAGGAAATTCTTAAAAGAAAATTACAACCCCATTCTTATGTTTATTGAAGCATTATTTATAATAGTCATGATATGGAAGCTACCAAAGCATCCACCAATAGATGAATAAAGAACATATATATGTAAGAATAGATAGAGATAGAGAAAACAAGAATGGAATATTACTCGGCCATGAAAAATAATGAGCGCCGCCACTTGGAAACCATGAATGGAGCTAAAGGTATAAGCTAAGTTAAATAAGTCAGACAGAGAAAGACAAATATCATGTGATTTTACTCATATGGAATTTAAGAAACAAACAACAAAGGAAAAAGAGTCAAAAAAGTCTTAAGTACAGAGAACAAAGGAGAGGTGGGGCAGATAAAGGGGATTAAGAGGTACAAACTTCCAGTTACAAAAATAAATAAATAAATAAATAAATAAATAAGTCATAGATGAAAAATACAGCACGGGGAATATAATCAACAAGACTGCAATGTTTGGTGACAGGTGGTGACTCTATTTATTGTGGTATGCACTGAATAATGTATAGAATCACTGAATCATTACATTGTACACCTGAAATTAATGCAACACTGTATGTTAATTATACTTCAATAAAAAAAGAAAAGGCAAATAACTTTAAATGAGCTCTCAATAGGAAAACAAAGTCTATGACTAGGCAATACACAGAAGATGAAAACAAAGGATACATTCATATGAAAAGATCCTCAGCCAGTGACAGGGAGAAACATGAATAAAAACAAACTGAATTGAAAAAGGAATTCAACAATACAAATGGACATATGGAATGACAGGAAGTGTGAATGTACACCAAAACAAGTGTTTAGGAAGTTTATTTGTAACTATCTCCTAAATTTAAAGATGAACACCCCTTACCACTGGTCATTCTACTCCTAGGAAACATATGTACAAAGAAAACTAGGATATAAATGTTTCAAAAATATTCAATAAATGGATTCAACAACAATACCTACCCAGTAGAGGATGGATTAACAATTTGTTACATTCTAGAGCCTACTACAATATATAATTAAAAAGAGATGAAAAAGAACTCCTGTTTCAATATGGATAAATCTCACAGAAACAATAGAGCAAATTCCAGAAGGATATCACCAGTAGTTTTATCAATTTCTAATTTATATAATGTTTTAAAATAGTTAGTTTAAAGAAATAGGATATATTGTTTAGGAGTGAGTTGGCATTCAACAAATGGCAGTTGTTGAATGCCAATTCACTCCTAAACAACTTACTCCTAAACTAAAAGTAAGTTGGCAGTTAAACAAATAAATACGTGAAAAGATAATAAAAAATTCAGACAGTGGCTATTTCTGGTAAAGAAAGAGAACAATATGAGTAGAAATGGGCCAAGAACAAAATGGGCTTCAATTATATTTGTAATGTTTTATCTCATAATCTATTTTATGTATATATTTATTGCATTAGTTTTGGCATCTTTTTACATCAAAATGTTTTCATTTAAAAAACAGAAGTAGGGGCACCTGGGTGGCTCAGTCGGTTAAGCATCCAACTTTGCTTTTGGCTCAGGTCATGATCTCAGGGTTGTGAGATCATGCCCCTTGTTGGGCTCTGTACCGAACCTGCTTAGGATTTCTCTCTCTCCCTCCTCCCCTCCCCCGACCCTCTCTTAAAATTTTTTCTTTAATTTTTAAAAATTAAAAGAGTATATAATCTAGAATCAATGTGTGAATCCCAGCTCCATCATTACTACATTTCTTTGAACCAGTTAATTAACCTACTTGAGCCTCACGATCTGATAGAAAAAGCTACAATAATACCTACGTTACAGATATAAGATAACAATTAATGCACTACTGTTAACATTTGTAGAGCACTTAGCTTTAATGCCAAATACAGAAATCACTCAATAAATGGGACCTGTCATTACCTGTATGTGCCTCATCCCCTAGGGAGTTGTCTCTTGAGTCTGTTTATTATGGAATCATTTCTATATTGTAGTGCAGTCAGGGTTTACTCAAGAAGGACATACTAGTTACCATAAAGTTTCTGGCACATTTAACACCTTGTCAATCATGCCATGTGAAAAAAATAGTTACTCTGGGTACTAAATGTTGCACCACATTTAAGCAGACTACTGAACTGACATTTAGTTAATTTATGAACAAGTAAACAAAATTATCAAAAAATCTCACTTCTTTGCTAATTGCAAAATAAGCAGCTCTCTGGTCAAGAACTAATTCTAGACTAGTATTTAAGCAAATAGGTAAATGAGCTATTCATAGAGCCTAAGAGGTTTTTAATAACTTTCATTTTCTCCAATAAAGAACGTGTTGCTCTTGGGAGTACTTAAGCTTTGTATGAACAGACAACTTGGAGTTTTTTTATTACACTGTGTTTCCTATAGAAAAGAGAATATAAATATACCCTCTAGAGATACGCAAGTCAACAAAGGATATTCTTTCTGCTCTTTCAACCCAATTTAGTTCCCAAAAATATCTCACCAAGATAAAAGAAAAATCCTTTCACATGCTTTATCTGTATATGGTTCATCAAGTTTATGTTATTTTTACCATTAAATTTTATTTTTACTTAAAAAAGAAAAAAGTATTTTTTAATATTAGCATGTCAACTACCATGATAGTCTATCTATCCTTAGCTTATCTAATTAAAAACAAATTTAAAATATTGGTGGGAAAAATATTTTTAATGAAAATGACCCCTTGATTCACCACTGTAAAGTCAAACTCCATAAGCAAAAACAGACTCTTGTCGGCTGGTTAGCAAACTACATTACTATTATTTGCAAAAGTCTATTTTCATCTTATCTCTTTCAAATCCACAGAAAATAATGAATAAAAATCCTCAAACAACCATAAATGTTATATAGAAATTCTTAATAATTAGTTTTGATCTTAATATTTGTCTCTGCCCTTCACCTTTCCAGTGTTTTGCTTCATGAGAGAAAATGAGACTTTCTATCCTGAAACTGTTAGTCCTGTTAGAATATGAAGTCAAACGGACTATGATTAGAGGTGGGGAAAATGTAACTTGTGATTATACTGGCCAAACTGGAAAAAAATGTCATCTCAGGCTAGGTCCTCTAACACACACATCCCAAATGGGAATGAGACATGAATTTGTCCCTATTTTTGGTCCTGAGCTAGAATATCTCTTGTTTCAAGGTTGCCTGAGTTCCCTTTCAGCCTAATGAATCTTCCATCTTAATAAAGCAGAGATATAATAAGCAAATGCACTTTTTAAAAAAATCAGGGATTATTACATTAATATTAGACAGAATATAGACAAAGGTATTAAATGACAAGTAGGATGCATTATGTTGAAGGCTATAAATCATAATGAAGAATAAATAAGTCAATATCTATAAACTACAAACACAGCAACAATTTACATAAAGAGACAACTACAGGAGATAGAAGAAATGTAGTGAAACACTAATTACAAATTATCTTAAATATCTCTCTCATTTTAAGACAGATTTATTAGACTGAGTCAGCAAAGATAGAAGAGACTTTAAAACCCCAAATGCATAAAATAAAAATTTTAAAAAGCAATAAGGTATATTATAGGAAAATACTGTAAACTAATACTTTGACAGTAGATGGGTTATTTTTCAAGTGAACATACATCATTCATAAAAATTTACTACATATAAGCCCCCACACACACACATTTAAAAACTGGAGCTAGCTTAAAAATATTAAAGTTGGGGCACCTGGGTGGCTTAGTTGGTTAGGGTCGGACTCTTGATTTTTGGCTCAGGTCATGATCTCAGGGCCAAGGGATCGAGTCTCATGTGGGGTTCCAAGCTCAGCAGGGAGTCTGCTGGAAATTCTCCTTCTTCCTCCCCCCACACCCAATTCTCCCTCTCTCTTTCTCTCCTTAAAATAAATAAGTAAATCTTACAAAACAAAAAAACTAAACAGTAAAAACTGTATTCTCTAACATATACAATAAAAGCAGGAAATAATAAAAATTTTAAAGTCCCTTCTACTTGTAATTTTTAAAAGTGATATTAAAATCTGTTGTTTCCTGTGTTAATTTTAGCCATTCTGACAAGTGTGAGGTGGTATCACCTTGTAGTTTTGATTTGTATTTTCCTGATGATGAGTGATGTTGAGCATCTTTTCGTGTGTCTGTTGACTATCTGTATGTCTTCTTTGGGGAAATGTCTATTCATTTTTCTGCCCATTTCTCAATGGATTATTTGTTTTTGAGTGTTAAATTTCATAAGTTCCTTATAGGTTCCAGATACTAACCCTTTATCAGACATGTCATTTGCAAATAACATCTCTCATTCTGAAAGGGGTTTTTTTGGTTGATTGTTTCCTTTGCTGTGCAAAAGCTTTTTATTTTGATGAAGTCCCAATAGTTTATTTTTGCCTCTTTTCCCTTTCCTCAGATGTGTCTAGTAAGAAGTTGCTAGAGTACATGTCAAAAAGGTTGCTGTCTACATTCTCCTCTAGGATTTTGATGGTTCCCTATCTCATATTCAAGTCGTTCATCCATTTAGAATTTATTTTTATGTATGGTCTAAGAAAGTGATCCAATTTCATTCTTTTGCATGTACCTGTCCCGTCTTCCCAGCACCATTTGACAAGTCTATCTTTTTTCCATTGGATATTCTTTCATGCTTTGTTGACCATATAGTTGTGGGTGCATTTCTGGGTTTTCTATTCTGTTCTGTTGAGCTATGTGTCTGTTTCTGTATCAGTACCATACCGTCTTGATCACTACAACCTCATAATATAACTTGAAGTCAGAATTGTGATGCCTCCAGCTTTGCTTTTCTTTGTCAAGATTGCTTTGGCTATTTAGGGTCTTTTGTGGTTCCATACAAATTTTAGGATCATTTGTTCTAGCTCTGTGAAAAATGCCGGTGGTATTTTGATAGGAATTGCATTGAATGTGTACATTGCTTTGGGTAGTATACACATTTTCACAAGATTTGTTCTTCCAATCTGTGAGCTAAGCAAAATAAATTAGTCAGAGAAAGATAAATACCATATGATTTCACTCATATGTGGAATTTAAGAAACAAAACAGATGAACAAAGAGGAAAAAAAAGAGAGAGAAATCATAAAACAGACTCCCAACTACAGGGAACAAAGTGAGTGTTGCTGGAGGGGAGGTGGGCAGGGGGATGGGTTAAATGGATGAGGGGTATTAAGGAGGGCAATTGATATGATGAGCACTGGGTGTAATATGCAAGTGATGAATCCCACTAAATTTTACTCCTGAAACTAATATTACACTGTATGTTAACTAACTGGAATTTAAATAAAACCTTGAAACAAAAATAAATAAAATGAAATATAAATAAAAAGAGACTTTCCCATTAAAATAAATAACCAATTTTTAAAAATAAAAAATATAAATGACATTAAACAACCCTTGGATCAAAAGGAAAAAATACTAAATGAAATTACAAAATTTCTAGAAAATATTGACAATGAAACAGCTTAAATATATGAAATACTGTTAAAGCAGTGCTCAGAGAAAAAAATGAAATATCTATGTTAATAATAAAGAATGCATCTCAAAACGATAAAAAAAGACCAACAAATAAACCAACAAAATAAGCCATAAGAGAAAAAAATGAATAGGTTTAAAAGTCAAAAGATAATAGAAAAAATAAAAGGAACAGAAGTTATAAACTACCAACCAACCTAAAATTGGATCTGTTCTTCACACAGGATAAATTCCAGCTGACTTAGAGGTGTGAATGTGAAATAATTATAACTACACAAGTTCTAGAAGAGAAAAAATGAATGTATCTCTTTAAAATTGATTGGAAAAAATTTTCTAACTATACTTTGAAATCCAAGAGCTATTGAAAATAGTAAATTTTATTATACAAAACAAATACTATTATTAAATAAATGCAAAAGCTAAATAATCAGTGACAAATTGGAGAAAAAGTGTAATTTACAAAAAAGAGATTATATCCTCAATACATAAAGCACTCCTAAAATTTGAGAAGAGAAAATAACCTGTTTAACAAATGGTATGGGGGGGTACACAGTTTTCTAGTTCTCCATTTAAGGAGCTTAGACATTGCCACTCTATACTAATAAGTTGAAGAGTCTGAAAAATCAACAACTTTTCTTGGATTTGTATTGAGGTCATAGGAAAAACCATTTCACTTCAATGCTGGAAAGATAGACAAAACAGGGGAGACAAAAATAGGGAGATAGACAAAAACAGGGAGAAACAGGCTACTGGATCAGAAACTCTCGAATGGAAACTGCTGTGGGCTCCAGTGCCGAGTGGAAACACTTGAGCTGAAACTGATGAGTTGCTGGAGGTTCTGTGTAGACGACTCTGAGAGTTCAAAACTCCTGAGGGACCCAATAATAGTTGAACTCTCACACTATTGTGAGACTTACCTTTAGGACTTGAATTGATTCCTATATTAACATCAGAGAAGAATCCCCTCTGGCTCCCTGCAGGGGGAAGGGAAAATGAACCATTTTGAAATTGGCCAGAGCACCCTTAACCAGCCCTCAAGAGAACTACTTAACCAGAGCCTACCCTGACCTAGGGAAAGGAAATACCCAATTCCAACCACTCTATCTTTCCCATGAGAATAGGCAAATACACAACCAGCCCACTCTGGCCATCCTCTCCCATCTAAAGAGGAAGAAGAAAACTGAGAAACACTTGTGAAGTTCACAATCCAGCCTCAGGCTCACTGAAAGACTGAGACCTAATCATAGGACTGTATTATCCTTACTATTACACATTTACCCTCCCCCACACATTACTACCATATTATTAAGGCCTTTTTTACAAAAGTTCCTTTTACCCTGTCATTATGTCTATCAGGCAAACATTACAAGGTATATCAAAAGACAACATAATTCGAAGAGACAGAGCAAGCATCAGAGCCAGACACTGCAGGAACGTTGGAATTACCAGATCAAGAATTTAAAACAACTATGATTAATATGCTAAGCACTCTAATGGATAAAGTAGACCACATGTAAGAACAGATGGGCAATATAAGCAGAGAGATAGAAACCCTAAGAAAAGAACAAAAAGAAGTGCTAGACATAAAGAGAACAAAACAAAACACTGTAACAGAAATGAAGGATGCCTTCTGATGGGGTATTAAGGAGACTGGACGTGGTAGGGAAAAGGATGTCCAAGTTAGAAGCTGTATCAATAGCATCTTCAAAAACTGAGAAAAAGAAAAAAAGACTGGAAAAAAAAAACCCAGAATATTCAAGCACTGACAGATCAAACCCAGAATATACAAAAAGTATAACCTTTGCATAACAGGAAACGCCAGAGGAGAAAAAAACAAAGAAACAGAAGAAATATTTGAAACAATAGTGACTAAGAATTTAACCAAATTAATGTCAGACACCAAGCCACAGAACCAGGGAGCTTAGAAAACACAAAGCAGCATGAAAAACAAGCAAAAAGTACTGTCATATTATTTTCAGACTACAAAAATGAAAAATTAAAAAAAAAATCCTGAGAGAAGGCGGGGGGGAGTACAACTTACCTATAGAAAAACAAAGATAAAAATTATATCAGACTTCTCAGAAACCATCATGCAAGCAAGAAGAAAGTAAACTAAAATATTTAAAGTGATGAGAGAGGGGTGTCTGGGTGCTTCAGTCAGTTAAGCATCTGCCTTTGGTTCAGGTCATGATCCCAGGATTCTGGAATCAAGCCCTGAGTAGGGCTTCTTGCTTGGCAGAGAACCTGCTTCTCCCTCTCCCTCTGCCTGCCACTCCCCTTGCTTGTGCTTTCTCTCTCTTTGTCAAATAAATAAATTTTTTAAATGATAATAAAAATAAAAAATAAATTGATGAGAGAAAGAAAACATCAATATAGGATTCTGTACTCCATGAAATTCTTCTTCAAAAGTGAAGAAGAATTAAAGATTCTCTCAAACAAAAATTGAGGGAATTTGTTACAAGTAGAACAGCAGTGCAAGAAATGTTAAATTCTTTAGAGAGAAGGAAAATACTATAGGTCAGAAACTTGGATCTTCAGAAATAAAGGAATAGCAGCAAGTAAGGAATTAGTGAGGGTAAAATGAAAACATATTTTTGTTATTCTTAACTGATATGATAGCAGCTTATTAAAATAATAAGAACAATGTGTTTGATTGTGTATGCATGTGTATGTGTGTGTGTGTACATGTATCTATGCTTGTGTAAAGGGAAATGAATGAGAGCAATGATGTAAGGCATGAGAGAAAGCAATTAGAATTATTCTGCTATTGTAAGGTACTCACATTACCAGTGAAGTGATACAGGGTTTCTTGAAAATGGACTTAGGTTACCTGTAAATGTATACTGCAAAATCTAGGGCAACCACACACAAAAAAGCATAACAGAAATGCTAATAAAGGAGAAAAAATATATAAAATTTTCAAATAAAAACACAAAAGATAGTAAAAGAGTAGAAAACAAAAATAGAATAAGGGCAACAAATAAAAAATAATTAAAATATGGTAGCTATTAACTCAACTAACCACTCTGAATCTCAGTGGGCTAAATATACCAGTTAAAAATAAATAAACACACACACACACACACACCCATTAGAAGACGGAGATTGTTAGAGTGGATCAATAAACAAGACCCAACTATATGCTCTCTACAAGAAATACACTTTAAACTAAAAAACACATATAGATTAAAAGAAAATAGATGGAGAAAAATATAGCATGCTAACCCTAATCCAAAGAAAGCAGGAGTAACTATATTAATTTCAGACAAAGCAGTCTGCAAAGCAAGGAAAATTGGGGCATTACATAATGATAAAGGAGTTGATTCTCCAGGAAAACTTAACAATCCTCCACATGTATGCCCCTAACAGTAGAATGTCAAACTACATAAGGCAAAAAACAAAGGAACAGCAAGGAGAAATAGTTAAATCCACTGTAATAGTTGGAGACTTCAACACTACTCCATCAGAAATGGACAAATGCAGCAGGCAAAAAATCTCTAAGGACATAGTTGAACTCAATGACATCATGAATGAACTAGATACAATACACATCTATAGACTACTGAACAAACATCAGCAGATACACATTTTTTTTCCCAAACCCATTTGGAATATTCACCAAGATAGACCACATTTTAACACGTAACCTTAAAACATAAAACACACCTTAACAAATTGAAGAGATTATAAATCATGCAATGTCTGCTTCCAGACTAAAATGGAATTAAACTAAAAATCGATAGCAGAAAAATAACTGGAAAATGCCAAAATATGTGAAGACTAAACAACAGACTTCCAAATAGCACATGGGTCAAAGAAGAAATCACAAAAGACATTTAAAACATTTTGAACTAAATGAAAATTAAAACAAATCAAAATTTTTAGTATGCAGCAAAAGTAATACTTACAGAGAAATTTATACACCGAATGCATATTAGAGACCTAAAATCAGTTATCCACGTTCCCACTTTAGGGAATTAAATCTCAAGTAACCAGAAGAAATTTAATAAGATTTAGAGCAGAAACCAATAAAATTTGAAACAGGAAATCAACAAAGAAAATCAACAAAACCAAAATTTCTTTTTTTTTTTTTAAAGATTTTATTTATTTATTTGACAGACATCACAAGTAGGCAGAGAGGCAGGCAGAGAGAGAGAGAGAGGAAGGGAAGCAGGCTCCCTGCTGAGCAGAGAGCTCAATGTGGGGCTCGATCCCAGGACCCCGGG
Source organism: Mellivora capensis (assembly GCA_004024625.1). Lineage (NCBI taxonomy): Eukaryota > Metazoa > Chordata > Mammalia > Carnivora > Mustelidae > Mellivora > Mellivora capensis. Next base: position 11,862 of record PISX010021263.1, read on the forward strand.
ATCATGACCCGAGCCGAAGGCAGAGGCTTTAACCCACTGAGCCACCCAGGTGCACCCAAAATTTGTTTCTTTAAAAATATCAATAAGTTAATAAGCTTCTAGTTAGGCTAAGAAAAAAGAGAGAGGATATAAATTAGAAAGTACATCACAGGGGCACCTGGGTGGCTCAGTGGGTTAAAGCCTCTGCCTTCGGCTCGGGTCATGGTCCCGAGGTCCTGGGATCAAGCCCCGCATGGAGAATCTCTGCTCAGCGGGGAGCCTGCTTCCCTTCCTCTCTCTCTGCCTGCCTCTCTGCCTGCTTATGATCTCTGTCTGTCAAATAGATAAATAAAATCTTAAAATAAAATAAAATAAATTAGAAAGTACATCAGAAATGAAAGAGGGGACATCACTACAGATTTTATGACAGATCTGAGACATTAAAATGACAGATAACAAAGGAACACTATGAACAACTCTATGTCCACAAATTCAATAGTCTAGTTGATATGGACCAATTCCTTGAAAGATACAATTCATCAAAACTCATAAAGGACCAGAATATCTGAATATGTTATATTTAAAGAAATTAATAATTAATAACTTCCCCAAACAAAAAGTACCACGCTCTAAATGATGGTACCTTTTTATATATAACACTAAAGACATGATCCATGAGAGAAATAATTGATAATATGGGAATATTACCTAGTGCTAAAAAGAAATGACCTATCAAGTCATGAAAAGACAAAGAGGAAACTTAAACACATATTACTAAGAAAAAAAGCCAATCTGCAAAGACTATTTATTGTACGATTCCAACTATATGACATCCTAGAAAAGGCAAATTATGGAAACAACAACAACAACAAAATCACTGCTTGCCAGAGGGAGAGCGATAACTGGCAGAGCACAGAAGATTTTTAGGGCAGTAAAAATACTCTGTATAATGATGGATATGTCACCACACATTTTTCCAAATCTGTAGAATATGTAACACAAAGAGTAAGCCCTAAAGTAAACGATGGACTTTGGGTGATTATGATATGTCAATTTAGGTCCACAGTTGGCAAAATTGTACCGTTCTGGTGAGTGATGTTGATAATAGAGGGGGCAGAAAGTATGTGAGAAATCTCTCTACCTCTGTCTCAACTTTGTTGTAAACCTAAAACTGCTCTTTAAAAAATCAGATATTTTGGGTCGCCTGGGTGGCTCAGTGGGTTGAGGCCTCTGCTTTCAGCTCGGGTCATGATCCCAGGGTCCTGGGATCGAGTCCCACATCGGGCTCTCTGCTCAGCAGGGAGCCCGCTTCCCCCTCTCTCTCTCTGCCTTCCTCTCTGCCTACTTGTGATCTCTCTCTGTCAAATAAATAAATAAAATCTTTTAAAAAATCAGATATTTTTTAAATGCTAGGGAGGATATATATATATATTTCACTGGAAAAGAAATAATATGTAAAGAGATCCTCAACCTCACTTATGAGAATGACCTAAACACAAGACTATTCCCTGTAGCATTACTAGCTATAGCAAAAACTAAGAACAACTTAAACATTCATCAGCAAGATATCAGTTGAATAAACTATGGTACATCGACACAATGACCTGGTATGCAATATAAAAAGAAGGAAAAACTATAATTGATAAGCAGTGATCTCCAGGCTAACTCACTAATGAAAAAGCAACCCATAGAACATCAATGTACTTCCAGAGCCAAAATCTGTTTTTGTTATCTATTCCTACAGAAAATATTGCCCCCAAATTTAGTGGCTTACAGTAACAAATATCTCACAGTTTCTAAGTCAGGAATCTGGGCACAGCTTAAACTGTCTGGCTCACAGTCTCTCACAAGGCTGCAATCAAGGTGTTGGCAGTCATCTCAAGGCTTGGCTGGAGGACCATCCACTTCCAAATTCACTCATATTGTTGACAGGCCTTAGATCTTTGTTGGCCGTTGGCTAGTGACATCACTACCGTGACACATGGACTTCTTTCCATAAGACAGCTCATCACATGGCAGCTGGATTTGCTCAGAGCTAATAAGCTCTCTTTTATGAAACAAGGAGGTGTATGAGTCTGTGTGTGTTTGTATGTGTATGTTTATGTGTATAGAATTAGAAAATAACCATTTTGTAACCCCAAATAAGAAAATGGATTGAGGCAGCAATTGCTAATAGACGTTAAATCACTTGGAATTTTTAAATGGAAGGATCAAGCTGACTGCACATGAAACCAATGATCAAACTTAGCTTCAATAAAGGTGAACATAATATGAAATAAAATGAAATGAGTCAAGCCTCTAGATTTAACTACCAGTTTACATAAAATACAGGGATGAAGCAGCAAGATAAAAGACAGAACAAAGCAATCAGCATAATGCAGAATATGGAATTTTTTTAAAAGTCAAAAGACCCATTTTCTCTCCCAAAAATTCACAGGCATGAAAAAAGGGGACTATAGTAGGGAAATATTATAGAATAAAATAATTTTAAGACAAATACCAAAGACAATGTGTCATCCTTATTAGAATTCTAATGTAAATATATTACTGCCAAATTTTTAAACATTCAGAGAAATTTAAACACTATGTGAAGTATTAATTCTGTTAAGTGAAATAAAGGAATGGTACTTATATACATAAAGAATTATTCTCATTCATTAGGGATAGGTAAAATAACATGATGTCTAGAACTTGCCTTAACATAATCCCGGGGGGGAAAAACATGGGGGACAGGAAAAACAAAACATCTTTTTTTTAAATTTTTTTATTTTTTATAAACATATAATGTATTTTTATCCCCAGGGATACATGTCTGTGAATCGCCAGGTTTACACACTTCACAGTACTAACCATAACACATACCCTCCCCAATGACCATTACCCCATCCCCCTATCCCGATCCCCCTCCCCCCAGCAACCCTCAGTTTACAAAACATCTTTTTATTTAACCATTAAGTAATTCTTTTTCTCATCTATTTCTTTTGTAAGACTGCCAAGTAAAACATTTGAAATCTTCATATATCTGCCTTTCCTAATTTTTAATGGCACAGAGTTTCAGAGCTGACGAAAAACACTGCTTAGAATGTTGGGTCAAACAACTAAGGATAAATATTTATAGATTGCAAAATGAACTAATCAGAATAGGGTAGATTGTGAAGAAACAAACATCCTTAAAATCTCAGTGACTTAATAACAAATGCTTTTTTGCTCATATTATATGTCCAGTAAGAACCAGTGTGTGCAGGGATTTGACAGTTCCATGTAGGACAACTGACCTCAGTTGCCACAGGGGTGAAAAGAGTAGCCTAGACACACATATTATCATGTTTTTATTTGAGAAATTACACAGATCACTGCTATATCTAGCCCACTGGCCAGAATACATCATGTGTCTCAAACCCAACTGATGGGGATGCTAGGAAATAAAGTGTTCCTGTGTATCCAATAAGAATAAATTAAAACAAAACCTTTAAAATACATGTCTACTCCAGTTACAGTCTCCCTCCCGTAAAACCAATATTGAGGCACCCCTTATGAACTCTGAAATGGAGCAAATAAACTTAATCTATAAAATCAACACTCTTGTGGTTCCAAATAGATACACAAGAACCCTACAGACACTCACCAGGTCTGCAAACATTAGGAAGCTCATCCCAACACTGTCCCAGATTTTACATTTATACTGTTTCTCTTTGAGGACTATATTTTGTATTTGTTGGGTGTCTATATGAGAAAGAGATAGAGAGATCATTGAAAAAATGAGTGGGCACATCTTTGTCTCGCTCTAACAAAAACCTTGATGGAGACTTGGCAAAAAAAACAAAACAAAAAAAAAAAAACACCTGGACCATTTGCTGAAATGCCTTCCCAACCACAAATTATTCATTCATTCAACAACTGCATGTGTCAGGCACTGTTCTAGGCCCTGGAGGTACAATGAATAAAAAGAAATGCCATTCATCCAATGGCATTACTCTATCTGCTTAATCTCATACTTAAAGAAACATACTTCAGGGGTTTTCTATGTCTACAGATTGTCTGATGGTAAGATGAAGCAGATAACAGGGTCAGACCAACTCCTATAGATAAAAGGATTTTCTACAGAGGAATAGAAATGTATAGTCTGAAGAATTCAGGAAAGTGTTATGCATATTATTATAGTTCTACCACGAAGTCAGATGTCCCAACCTGCTTTCCTAATTAAAGAAAATTAAGGTTTCTCTACACCACTCATTTTTTCTGAATGTTATTCCTTATCAAAATGTTCTACTGTCAAACCAGTTAGCTTGTATTTTGTACCTATAACAGAAAAGCATAAATCAAAATGCGTTAAACCATTTGATAACCATGTGGTACCTTAATATGTAGGCTCTCATTTCTAAGTCGTCTTTCAGAACTCTTGAAAGAACCTCTCTTTTTCACTTGAAGAATATTGTTTTTGTTAAGCATATTGTTAGCAGCCAAAGGGCTTAATGTTTAATCTTACATGCTGTTAATGTAATAAAGGGGAAATAAAGCAATTTATGTGATTAGCTGTGTATGTGGGAAATAGGTAGCCCTTTGTTGATGTAACAAGTAAGATATAGGACTTCAAGGATTTACTTAATAACATTACTTTCCACATTGAAAAGAAATAAACAGCATAACCATTCCTGGGGTACTTTGTAATTGTGACAAATCATATGGAAAGATAAATGGGAATATATTTCCCTTTCAGAAGGGCAACTGCTGTGTCTATTCTGAATTGTTCATAGGTTAAGTTTCTAATGGTGGTTGATTCCTGGCCCCTCTTTCCTCTACCGCTCCCCTTGTTTTGATATGTCAGAAGGTATCCTAAAAAGGAGTGGGGGAAATTATGTTATTTTGCTACTTGATAGCTGCTCTAATAAAAACCTCTGGACACTGCACCTTTTGGAGAAAATAAGATGGAGGGATTTATAGTAGATTCAATATTTCTCCTGTCCACTTTAGATATATTCAACATTTATAGTTGTGTTAACTCAATCAGTTCTTGTTTTTAAGCTCTGGGTTATGTTTAAGGATGGATCATGTTTGAAAAATAAAATCCTTTAATGGTTCCCTTTTGGTCTTTTTTTTTCTCTATACCCATTTTATAACAGTTGTGAATGTATACTCATATATAGAGATTTTTAACCATGTGAAATCGCTATTTTTTTAGGTAAAAAATGATCAAACATATACACGAAAGTCATCAGATGATTATGTTTTATATGAAAAAATGTGGAAATAAACAGGAGTAAGTGAATATAGAACTCCTTAAAATATTGTTAAACAGTAAGTTCTTAATCAACGTTATTTGAATAAGTGGGAAAATCATATAATTATCTAGGGATGCCTGTGTGGCTCAGTCAGTTAAGTGCATGCCTTTGGCTCAGGTCATGATCCCAAGGTTCTGGGATCAAGTCCCACATCGGGTTCCTTGCTCAGTGGGGAGACTGCTTCTCCCTCTGCCTGCCACTCCCCTTGCCTGTGCTCACTCACACTCTCTCTCTTGCTAACAAAGAAATAAAGTCTTTAAAATAAATAAATAAAATAAAATAATCTAATAGATGAAAGCCAATCCAAATTTAGTATATGAATTGAGTAATCACTCCAAATTATTTTTGAAATACTAAACAACATCTAAATTATATAGACAAAATAATCACCCCAATTTCCTGTGCTGTCCAATTTATATTTTAAGATCTCAAACTTGCAATGTCCTAGAAGTCCAAAAAACAACACGTTCACTACTGCAAATTCCAAGGCTGACTGCTTTTCTTCAGCTGTTTTCAGTGGGGAAAGTAAAATTACTTTTTTAAAGATTTTATTTATTTATTTGACAGAGATCACAAGTAGGCAGAGAGGCAGGCAGAGAGAGAGAGGGAAGCAGGCTCCCTGATGAGCAGAGAGTCCAATGTGGGGCTTGATCCCAGGACCCTAGGATCATGACCCAAGCTGAAGGCAGAGGCTTTAACCCACTGAGCCACCCAGGCACCCCGGGAAAGTAAAATTATAATAGAAATCATTTAAAAAAAAAGAAATCTTTTTTTTCATTGAAATTCTAAAGTATACCCCCAAATAGGAAAATCAGCCTGCAAAGCAAAATAAAATGATTTACTACTATATAATAATCTTTAAACCTACCAATCATGTCAGCCTGCATTTTTAAGCCAAAGTTGATTATTATTTTTCTAAAACATAATATAAGAACTGGTGTTACATAAGTTTTATGAAGGAAGTTGACATTTAGGGAGGGAGAGTGACTTGTTTTAAGATTCTACTAGCAGTTAACTTTATATTCCTAGTCTCCTCTTTCCAAGAGATAATTTCTCTTCATGATGCCTCACAAGATACATAGACTTCTGCAAACTGAACAGGAAAAATAAAGTTCTTTGATGCTTTCAGTTTTTAGATGAAGGCTAGAAAATCTTAGCTTATTCTCTAAATTTCCATTTTCAAGCTGCTACATTACATTCCTTTATCCCTTTTTACTTTTTTTTTTTTTTTTTTTTTAGCACTGGGCAACATTCATCAAGAAATAAAAGCTTAGACATTCTTGTGCATCTACTTAATTAGTTATTTCCTTTAAAGCAGAAGTTGTATGGATGAGTGATTTGTAATGTTTCTAAACGCACCTTTTTTAAAAAAAAAAAAAAGCAGTAAGATGAATTTTAAGGCCTGAATCTTGATGAATCTTGAGGCCACTTGTTTCATCTACTGTTCCAATAAAACTCTTTCATGTGAGCGGAAAAGTGGCTGTTGCACATAATTTCTCTCTCCCACTCAGTAAGGAGCCCAGCTGAATATCCATTGATTTGCTGAACTACCCATCACACAGATACTTAATGAAGTTGGTGGTTTGAGAGGACAAGTCACAGGATGTGTGCCACCAGACCAAATGCCTCCAGTGTAACATTGTTGTCAGCTCTGCCTCTATCATGAGATGATCTATTTCAATGGCATGTGAGAAACAATTGATCTTACAGGTAATAGATAACTCCAAAGTAATAGCATCCAAGAAAAGCAGAACAGAAATCACTTGAGCACCATTTTCTAGTGCCTCGGATTGAAAATGAGCTTTCGTGTGAGCCTGAACCTAAAAAAGGATGAATTCTCGTTTTCCAGAATATTTATATAATCTGCTATATTTTCTAAGTCTGTGTACGTTGATCAAAGATAGGAAAAGCAATGGATTTTATTATATATAAACTGTGGCCGTGCTAACACTGAACTTGAGATTGATGGGCTGAATCTCCAAATCCTGGCTGTAATTTTCCACCACATATGACCAGCTAAATACACATATTGTAAAGAGTTTTGGCAACGGTTTTCCCTCCATTGTCAGTGGTTTTTTTTTAACACTGACAAAAATAGGGAGGAAATCCTCAAAAGAATGAAATCATTAGAGTAAGTTCTATTTGTATATTTTTAGACAATCAGAACAACCCTTTGAAGGCAGTTTGTGGTAAAAATTTTACGCATGTTTCCTCTACTGCCTATGCCTGGAATCTGCCCTGATCCGGCTTCCTGGCTGGCTGCCCTCCTGTAAACACTGTAGAAATTAAATGCTGCCGCAAGGAATTGTCTTCGAGACTGGCCACTCTACTAAAGCACATGCCACACAGGCAGTCCGAGTTAGGAAAACAAACCATTTCGTCAGATGCAAGAAATTCCTGCTCAATGAATTGTGAGCCTTTTTTCCTTTCGTAGTGGTGATGAGAATTACCGTATAGTGAGCACCCAGTGAGCATCTACTGTGTAAGCACAAAGGTGGGCACTGAAAGCACTTAATCTCTTCCTTGTAACAACACTACAGGAATTGTGTTCTTGTCCCAGATTTCTGGCTGAAATAAACAAAGGCCAGTAGAGGTGAAGACTCTTGTCCAATGTCTCATGCTAAGAGGCATCTCCCCTGCCCACCACATAACTACAAGAGCTAAAATTCTAACTCATCCAGCAATCAGCCAGCTGACAGTTTTCTAAAGTTGGCAGCAGCAGTCAGCTGAGTCCTGAGCAAAATAAAGCATGATAGAATAGTGCTTTCCATGGAGAATGAGTGAATTATATTGTCATCTATCTTTTAAGCCTGTTAACGTGACTCCCAAGAAGTTGCCTGGGTCTGAACAAAAACTAGACAGAGAACAACAGAAGTGTGAAATGTTGTGTTAACATGGAAACCAGAAAGAACGTTTAAATCTATTTTGAAAAATAACTTTCAATTCATACAAATAAATTGCATCTATCTTTATGAATGTGACTTCTGTTGTCCAATTAAAAGAAAAAAAAGATAACTTGAAATAAACTGTGACATGACTCTCAGTGCATGTAAAATCCTTTCTTTCAATATAGAATTATGTCATTTTAATCAACACAAAATTAGCTTCTACCAAACACCACTTGAATGATGAATGACAATATTTTTAAATGTCACTTAGAAAAGTTCCAAATTATTAGAAAAGCGGTGATAGTTTAAATACCTGCTTTACTCGTCTAGTTATTTATTATTCATTCCACAAATAGTTAATTAACACTAGCATCTAAGGATAAAGTAGTGGGCATATAAGCATAAAACGTGGTCTCTACCTTTATGAAGCTAACTGACCCAGAGATATCTTAGTTTTATTACTTAAACATTTGCATACAGAGTGTACATTAAGTTCCTTCCATGCACGAGGTGCTCTGTTTTATCCTTAGAATGAGAAGGGGATGTATACACGGTGTCTACTTCAAATATGTGCACTCACGTTATAAGGCAGGAAACCAAATTATAGTGGGTCAAGTAGAGATAACGGAAGCAGTGTAGACTGAAAACCGAAGTGGGGTGGTGACAGTCAGGGGGTAGATGAGCAGGCCTTCGGGAGACTGTCTACTCTTCATCCCAGGTCACTATCACAGTTGACGATGGGCAACAAAACCGTATTGCAGAAGAGGTTCGCAGGTGGAGTAAGGAGACCTTGGTTCTAATTGCACGGCCTATGCCAACATGCAAGAGGCCGAGCTCCTTATACCTCAGTCTCCTCATCTGCCAGGTAAGGGAATTTGCACTAGGTGGTTTGTATGTTCTCTTTGATTAGCTTAAACCACACGAAACTTTCTTTTCTATTTTATTCTGAGGCGAGTTTATAAATGTAAATACATTTTATTTCTATGATCAGCAACTCAACTTTCCTAAGGGGAAAAGATTTAGTATTCCGTGTATACTAGTATCCTCTTCCCAAACACCTTTTAAACACCTGTTTGCCAGTGGTGATGAGTTATGCAGTGGTCAGAGTGTATTTGGGAGTTCATTCTTAAAGGCGAAAATGATAAATGACAGGTATTTAATATCGATCTACATTATATTGAAAGCTGTCTGTGAAAAGTAAGATTCAACTGACTATTTTATCCATACTGTGCCTTCCAGAAAGAACCTGCTTTGCACTGTGTGGCATGGATAGTCACCTGCCTCCGGTGAGTTGAAGACTCTCTAAGTTATATCTGCCATTCTATATGAAATTCTAGCATTCCTGGTTTATTTCTTTGGGTGAAGACATTATCTCTGAGATTTCTCATCCAAGAGGCAAATACCCTTCAGAGAGACCACTGCAATAAGCCATAAGCCAAGAAGAGATTCAGAAGAGAAAATGTAAGGCGTGCACACTTTGATGACTGGAAGGGAAAGAAACTAAATGGGAAGCAGGCTGCCTTACAGAGGAGGCTCTTCACAGAGAGAATCCTGGTTCATCAGAGGCCAAGTGAAAGCCCTTTGCAGTAGTATGACAGAAGGAAGATTTGGCTGTGTCAGGAAAAGAAACACTGAACAAGGTGGGAGAATGTAGAAGACAAACTGTCCACTTTCTAATTTTTCCAAGGGTTAGTTAGTTCTAGCCACCATATGTTTGTCATCTAGTCAGTAAAACTTGGGATGACTGAACTCTTCATCTTTAATCCTGAAACATTTTAATTGTTTAGATATGTTCATGGACATGTCAAGAGTGGTTGAAATTAAATGAGATATTGCACATGAAATGACTTGTATCAACTCTAAAGTATGAAACAGATGTTACTGTTTTGATTTGATAGAGAAAGCAAGGGCAAGGGGCTTTAGAGGATAAAGGGTAAGGGAAGTAGCTATATAAATACACAGAATCGTATCTGGCAGCATAAGCTAATTTAGCCCCAAAAGCAATTCTGCCTTCTTTTAACCGTTACATCAGCCCTCACTTCTGAACAGAAATGTAGATGGATCTTGCAGAGAAAACCTTTCCCTGCCTAAACACAGCGGGGCAATAGCACAGCACAATGGGATCCTGTCAGGAGGAGAAGCAGGTTACCCATTGCCTGCCTGAGAGAAACTCTTTTCTTTATCAGGTAGAAAAAAAAAAAAGGGATAGGGACTACATTCCAAATATCAGCTAGAATTAATCAAATTACTCAGAGTCCATTTGTGAAATGATCTGTGAAGGACAGTAATTGGGAGCTCACCTTTGAGCTTCCCATTAATGAGTAGGCTGTATCATGCTTATCTAGCCGCAGTATCTGCAATAATTAGGGAATGATTACAGAGCATTATTATTTCTAAATGTTGACCACAGGATTGATTTTGACAGTAGTTAAGGACCAACTCTACTCTCAAATATTTACAACCGTCACATCAAGTCTTGGATCACAAAAGCAAAATAAACAGAAAATAGTTCCAACCTCAAATAGAGAAGAGATTAATTCCAATTCTTATATGGAGATCTTAATAGTTTTCTTCCACAACTTGAGATCATCCAAACTGATGTTCATAAAGCTTGATTCCCTAACAATTCAAGTATCAAATCATATTATTCCAGATTCAGTTTCCATTTCCTGAAACCCTTCTCCATCCTCAATTCTCTTTGCCCCTTCTTTTTTATTTTTGTTTTTTCATAATGAAATAGAAGAAAACCATTGTAGCCCTGATTTCAGATAATAACCAGAATGTTCCACTCAGGAATCCCCAACCAATCAACACTATCCTCCTGAGGGTGGCTTTAGCATACAAAATACACGGGAGACAGAAGTACCTACTGCTAGAAGCAGCTCTGATGAGAGACACACACAACACTGAGGTTTATTGCAGAGAAGTCCAAGCTCAAGGATCAGGCTCCATAAAATTTCTGGCTCTTTTTATTAGCCTAAGTCCCCAGAAGAGAGTTGGCCAGTCATTGAGGCTTTATGGAGGTTGTATTACCGAAGCGACACAAGCCTAGCAAAGAGTGGCCTGTGATGGTCCAACCACATAGAGTCTAGGACATCTAGCCATGCTCTGCAAACCACAGTTATATGAAGTCAGCTTTCAAAGGAAGTTTTCAATAAAATAAGAGAGGGAGGATCCTTATCTATAGATTCATGATAATTAGCCATACAGGGAAATATGTTTAGTGCAATCATCTGTATCTGAATCCAAACAACATCCCATCTGTATAGTTGACTCACATAGACAGTATTTGTCTCTTCTCTTTTCTGTCTTTCTCCAGATCAACAGTCTTATCTGACATAAAACCACATGCTCATTACCAACATTAGAAAGGAGAGATGCTAGAGCAGACGGTTCCCTTGTAGACCCAAGGTCTCCCTACACACACTGGAATATCTAGATCTAGGACTGAAATTCTTGAACAGACATTCTAAAAATCTTTGCATTTTAACACTGGAAAAGACCTTAAATATCAATCAAACTTTACATTTTACAGATGAGGTGGCTAGACCCCACCACAATGGCAAGTGACCCAGAGAGAATATTATGTCACATAACTCCAGCTAGGAGATTTTCCACTACACACTTGAAGTACAAGTTCAATTAAACTATATAATTTAGCACTTAATGACATTATCTTAATTTTCTATTATTCCATCAATATTTCTGAAAGCAGTGGCATTTTACCTTTCTCATTATATTCAACTCAAGAAAAATTCCTATTAATGAATAGAAGCTAATTCATTCCAAAATGTTCATTAGCCCACCCTGCTATAGACAAGGTTATAGGTTCAATAACTGGAAGGACCAGCTACTTCCATTCTGTAAACGTATATTCATGATGAGATCTGGGATCACAGCAGATCCTTATGAATATTAGATAAATCTTGATTAAATAGTGAGGAACAGAACAGTCTCTCTAAGATGATTCTTGTTTCACCAGAGTTCTCACCTGGAACATGGCAAATCAATTAAGCCATGATTAGAGACAGAGTTCAGTTCCTTCTAGTTGCTAAATCCCTTGATCTAATATTGACTTAACCTCACTGAAGCTCTGCCATATTGATTTCTCCACAACTACTATGTCACAACTATTATGGTAAGGGAGGTAGCAAGAAAAGCTTTCAAATTCATTCAATAGTAACATTTTTTATTCTCATGCACACCATATTGATTTACATCTCTGTGCCTTTGCATGCCACAACAGCCAGGAGGATCCCAAGGCCTGGTTAGTTCTACTTATCCTCCAAGACTCAACATGAGTCCAGGAAAATTCCCTGAGCTCTCACTACACAGTCAAGAAATAATGTTTGCATGTCTTTTATTTCCACCAGCCAGGGCTGTAAAAATGCAGGAACTGGGTCTTTTTCATTATTCCCCATAGCATCTACCCAATTCCTGATTCACAGTAGAAGTGCAGTAATTGAACAAAAAAAAAAAAATAGAAAAGAACTAAAAGAGGCAAGATCAAGAGTCCAGTTTGGGTTTTTTTTTTTCCCCAAATATATTAATCAAGAGATTACAGTCCAGAGGACAGGGTGGCACCACATGTTTAGGTAAGAAAAGATACGGCTCAATTAGTTCAGTAAATGGAATAAGGGTAATCTGGCCTCTCAGGCCAGAATTTGTCAATGGTCAATGAATGTAGGTTTTAAGCAAGAGGGAGCAGTTACTCAGGTTATGAGCCTTAGAAATAAAACGTCAAAGACCTAGACAGGATACTGGGAAATAAATACTGGGAAATAAATACTAGGAAATCAAAACTTTCATGGCTCTGAGATGAGCTCTCTATAAACTTTAGGCCAAATACAGGGGCTGGTTTCAGAATATAGGATAACCCAAAATCCAAGCTGACAGCAAGCTAAAATGAGTTGCTAGTGTGGACGCCAAAGAGACCAAAAGCAAATTAGTTTGCTCTTGAAATAACTGACAGGGGGCACCTGGGTGGCTCAGTCGTTAGGCCTCTACCTTCTGCTCGGGTCATGATCCCAGGGTCCTGGGATCAAGTCCCACATCGGGTTCCCTGCCCTGAGGGAAGCCTGCTTCTCCCTCTCCCACTCCCCCTGTTTGTGTTCCCTCTCTCCCTGTGTGTCTCTCTGTCAAATAAATAAATAAAATCTTTAAAAAAAAAAAAAAGAAATAACTGACAGGTATCTCAACATGAATTCAGTAAGACAAGGTTACATCCTAATATCTCAATCTAAAATACATGAGATTAAAGCTCTTAAAGAAATATAACATATGCAGAGTATATTCTTATAAAATCTCCCAGTTTTATTTCAATGCATATTCTAATATATGAAACTAATGTTATTATTCCTAAACATCTACAGTCAAGATCTCTCACAGACAGTTGTCCAATCATTCAGAAGTAGTATATATAACATTACACTTTCTGATATGATCATAGTGAAAATACTTTTAATTCTCATTTAATAAAATTGCTTTTTAAAATCAAATAATACTAATAATACAAATACTACAAATAATACAAATAATTAAGCTTTTTAAATGTATCTTTATCTTTATATGTTAAAAAGACGGCCTTTACATCTTTTGATTTAAACCTGCAGTTTTATTTATTTGAAAATCAAGCTTAAAAGTAAAATAATAGCTTCTAAGGATGTTCTCTAATAGCTTGGAAAATAATTCTTTTTGCAAAGTTGTAAAGTTCCACTGTCACCTAAGTTTAAAACTTTGCTAATGGATCAACCCTTTCTCCAAAGCCCGGTATAAGAAAGTTTCTCACACAGCTGTCAGACGGCCTTGACACTTTTCCAGAATGCCATGGATTTATATCCTTTCCAGAAAATATTTTAGGAGAAGAAAATAATGTTTATATCAGTATACAATATGTCAGCAATGAAAGAAAATGACTTAAAAGTTTCCAGAATATGTTTTTTAAAAGAAAGCCATTACCATTCTCCAATAAAAGTATTCCAACACAAAAGAGTATCATGTGTATCTTGCAATTTGTGTCACAGGGGACTGGTTTAATGCCCTTTTAGAGCAGTCCACTGATACTCCAGTAAGAACCTTGGGAAGACTACAGATTACAGAGGACAGGTGATTGAAAAAAGAATTTAAAATGCTGGACCATTTATTGGGTTATTAGAGAAGGCAGAAGTGGGACAGCATTCAGGGAAGACTCAGTCATGTGTGCAGTTTCTTCTTCATTCTCACTTACCTGCATGAAATGAGGAAAGCCAGAGAAAGGGTTGAAAATTACCTAACAGACTGAACAGGTAGTTCTTCCAAGCATCCTCTCACAGGAGCAAGCATTCCTTTGCATCTTGACTTGAATTTGGGATTACAGACATGCAATGTATTCTTCATAGAAGATTAACATTTATTTCTAATGCTAACATTTTATTTCAACAAAAATTTTGTCTAAATGCAATTTAGAACAATTTAGATCAATCATGGAATAGAAAAAATATATATTCATGAAAAAAACTGGAGGAATTTGATTATAGTCTAGAGTTTAGTTAATAGCAATGCACAATGTTTTTTCCAAAAGTACCAGGCTAATATAAGATGTCAACAAGGAAAACTGGATGAAGTGTATATGGGAACTTTCTGTACTTCCTATGCCACATTTTTGTGAATCTAAAATTATTCAAAAATAAACAAATGAATAAACAAAAACCAGAAACAGACCCATAAATACATAGAACAAACTGACAGTAGTCAGAGGGCTGGGGCATGAGGGATGGGCAGAATAGGTTAAGGGGAGTGGGAGGTGTAGGCGGCCTGTTATGGAATGAGTAAGTCATGGGGATAACAGGTACAGCAGAGGGAATATCAGTGGTATCGCACTAGAGGTATATGGTGACAGATGGCCGCGGCACTTACTGAGCATAACATCTAAACTCACTGAACCACTGTGCTACACATCTGCCACTAATGCAACATCATGTGTCAACTGCACTTCAATAAAAGGAGATAAATAATAAATAAATCAAACATCAAATGTTTACTTGAAAAAAGAAAAACCTCTGGTGAACTTGTTAACTACACCACTGACCATTCTACACAAAACTTCATTCATTCATTCTGCCTCTAAAATCTATATGAAATATATTAAATCCACAGCAGCTAAACTAATAACTCTAGCTTGTGTTGGGAGAACAGATATTTATTAAAGCATCTGGAGATTCTGTAATCTCGTTAAAATCAAGTCTTAGATGAAAGAGGATTCATGAAACAACGGATTAAAAACGCCAAGATAGTCATATGGCTCTTGAAAGGATAACAAATTCAATTAATGGGGATTGTGAATTTTACATTTCTGTAAGAAAGTAACTTTTATTAAAAAAATTACTATTGACTATGACATGCTAAAAAGAACAAATTATTAATTTATTTCAAATTAATCAATTTTATTGACAGCATGTGACCCACTGCTCTAGTTTGTGATGAAGGTACTAAATAAACATGAAAACATAATACTGAACCTTCATTGATTCACAACATCTACAATGGCTTTTCCCAGTCTCTGTCTATGGTTTAAGCCACTGAAAGAACAAACTTGGTGAGTAAAAATAAAGAACCATATAAAAAACTAAAAATTAATATAGAAAAGAAAGATCAGGTTTTATATTATGAACTTTTAAATCTTCACCCAATAAACTCCCATACCATCTGAAGGCAAGAAAAATAAATAAATAATAGGATCAGCTAGAGTGATGACTGGGGGAGCAATAATAAAAACAGGGACAGGCACTGATAGATGCCATCCACAGTGATGCCCTTGCAAGAACTCCCATAGAACAGCACTTATGATCCACCCTCCGGAGGGAAACAAGCCCATCCATAGTCACCCTAGATAATTAATCTTGCTCCTATTTTAAAAAGATATCCAGGAAGGATATCCAGATGTCCTCCCTTACTCATACATTCCAATACTCAGCAAATGTCATTTCTGGAGAAGTTTTTCCTTCCTTTAGTCTCCAAATTATTATGTAATTCCATATAAGAAAAACGGGATATTAATACATCAGCACTTATAACAATCTTTTCTCTGTTGGCATAGTATGAATCAGTCCCTCAGAGACTGACACTCTCCAGATGAATGAATAGAATAGTTTCTGACACCTTATCCCTAGCTGGTGACAAACCAATTTCTCCAGAAGATCCCCATTCTAACTCATCCTAACATACCACAAAATGAGACAGCAGACCTGTGAAGCCTATCCTGAAATATACAATCTCTTCCTAATATCATAATATTCCCTAACAGTATATGTATTTATAGAAAACATTTTTAAAACTTCGTAATTCAGTTAGATATGGCCACCTTTATTGAGAATTGGATTACAGTAAGAGTATGTTAAGACAATAAGATCTCTCCATGATATCTAATATGGCATAAGCTTTACATTAATAAAATTCCACAATAAAACCCCAAAGCAGGTAGCTTATTAGGCATACATTGTCCCACAACCTAGTTTGCCCTACACTTTATAACCTTCATGCGAGCTTATTTCAGTGCCTTTAAAATACTTTTTTTTCCTATTAAGAAACTTGAGAAATTTATTTAGACACTAAAATTAGCAAATTGCCTTGGATTTGGAATTCTATTAATTGTTCTTCCCTTGTATTTCTTGGCAGACTCAGAAGACTTTGTAAAATCTAGTTCTACCTAAAGTTGACAAAATATTTTAGGCCACTGGAAGTGTCACGAATGTCATTTTCCAGGCCAGTTTCAAATTGAAAACATGTTCATACTTTGCACACAATTTTGTCACACAACTATTCTTCAGTAATCTTACAGCAATGCCAATGATTTTTTAAATAAGGTTGTTTGTGGAGATGTGGCAATTTTTGACAGGCCAAGTGAAAAATAGATGTTCAAAAATATCCATTTCTTTTTATTAAAATATGTTTAAGATGTTATTAGTAATTTTATGTGGCAAACTATAAAACTTTTTAGACATTACCAAATTATCCTCACAGTGTCCAAGTTAGTATTTTCTTTATCTATGGAAAAATGAGGTTAAATACACAGTAAAGTCAGAGTTAATAAAAAGCAGAATAGAAAAATGATCTTATACTTTGAATTCTAGTATTATGTCCATAAGACCTTTCTTCATTATAGTAAAACTTCTAGATTATTGGAGCCATCTATGGCTTGAGCCAATGAAAGAACAAACTTGAGAAAGAAAATAAACTATATTAAAATTAATAAAAATAAACTATATTAAAATTCACAAAGAAAAAACCTTATTTTATAAATTTAGTTCTTAAATCTTTACCCAAATAAATTCCTGTTCTACCTAAAGGAAAGGAAAAAAATGTGTTAAGTTCTAATGGAGTGATGATTGGGAGAACAATGATAAAAATAGTGACAGAAGTATAGGAAGATAGAATAAATTGGGGGATTCTTGGCTCCTTACCCAACCTGAGTATTTTGTTATATGTATATTTTTAATTCCCCCTCTGGACAACAGTTTCTTCCACTCACTGCTCAGTTTTAGTTCTACCTGTGGGAATGAATGAGTTTTTCCTAAAATCAAGTATAAGATTTATGTTACTGAGACTGGGTGCACAGCAGGATGGACCAGACTAAATGGGGTCAGGACCAAGAGATAAGACACACCCGTTGAACAGAGAAGGTCACCAGGTGTTTTCAAATGTAAAAAGCAGAGGAAATTAACCTGACTGTAAGGGGGTGATGTCCAGTGTCAAGAAACAGGATGATCCATGTAGCCAAGGAAGTAGTTGGTTAGCATTGGGGAAGAAAAGCAGGAGATGGTCAAGTTTTTCTAAAAAGGAAGTAAAACAAAGAATGTCCAGGTAATATATTCATAATAATATAAACATGAGGTTGGCCTTGGATTTCAGTAGAAGATTTCAGCAGAGGGTGACAGGCTCTGGGGGGATCAGCAAGCACAGAACTGAGTCTGAGTCTGGGAGGTCCTAAAGTCCTGGGCAGGTTATCAAAGTGAGGAAAGGAAAGGGGCCAAAGAAGTAAATTTCTCTCCCTAAGTTTCTGCTCAATGGGCATAAAGTTTCAACTATGCAAGATAAGTAAGTTCTGGAGATGTGTATAACACTATGCCTATAGTTACCAATACTGCCTTATACTTACACATTTGTTAAGAGCATAGATTTTATGTTCAATTTTCTTACCACAATTAAACACAAACAAATAAACAAAAAACCGAAAAAATAAAAACTCACTCCCTTGTCCCAGGATAAAAGACAGAGGGGTCTTGGTCATTGAAAAATCAAGTTCTCCCACTAGAACCAAATGGTAAATTCAGAGCCATAGAGCTTCATCCATTGATGTCAAATTGAAAGAATTGGCCCAGTAAAGGGTCTGTAGCTTTTCCTTTACATAATTTTTTTGTGTGTCATTCACCCTCCATTCTCCAGGTTCCTTGCAAAAATAGAAACAACTGGTATTTTTCTTATTCATATTTCATGTGTATATTTCTTAAGTATCTTCCATTGAAACTTTTTTGTTTCTAATTATAGGGAAGGGAAGGCTTTTAATACTGTTAGTAGGCAGTTCACTAATGGGTAGATCAGTTTTCTGAATTGGGAAGGCTGACTAGTTCCTAAGATTCACTGACTTTGCCATTTAGGGCTTTTTTGATGGTGGGAATGGCAGCTGCTATGTCATTGTGCCTATAAGAAGCCTGAGAAGATCCCTACCCCTCTTCCCTCCCATCTTCCTTTGCACTGAAGCCCTATCCATAATTTGGCATTAATCATTCTCTTCTTTTAAATCCTTTTACTTCTAATCATCCTTGACTTAAATTTTACTCCTAACAATTTATTCTGCCCCTGCATCAATTTGTTGTCTTTGCCATACCTAAAGCTCCATTACCATCATCATATGATAATTCCCTGTTTACTTGCCTGTTATCCAGTACATATCAAATTTCAAGAAGGCACTGATCAGATCTATCACTTATACAACTGCAGCCTCAGCACCTGGACTAGTATTCACCATTTGTATTTAAGCATTCAATTAATATTTATGGGAGGGAAAAATAACTACATAAGCCAGGGACCCAAGTTACTCTCTCCCCCCCACCTTTTTTTAAGATTTTATTTATGTATTTGAGAGACAGAGAGAGAGAGCAGGGAGAGGAACAGGAGAGAGAGAAGCAGACTGTGCACTGAGCATGGAGGGTGGAGCCAGAAAATGGGGCTTGATCCCAGGACCCTGAGATCATGACCTGAGCCAAAACCAAGAGCTGGACACTTAACCAGCTGAGCCACCCAGGCACCCCTATTCTCTCTCCCTTTACCTGTTACTCAACATCTATCCTGGAGTCCCATCTTGACTTCTACTCTTCTTGAAGCATGGCATATAAGATGACAACCCCACAGCATCATGGTTCATAATGTCTGCTGCCTTAAAAACTGGTGGGGCTCCCCCATTTCTCCATCTTCCCTGCCATCAGCCTAGAGCAAGCCATAATTACCTCTTTCTTGAAGCACTATAATGGCGACCTAAGATCTCTCTGCCATCACTTATACTCTTCTTCAAAACTATTTTCCTGAGAGCAGCCAGAGGCATATTTTCATATTTTGCTTTGTTTTGTTTTTAATTTTTTATTTCAGAGGCATATTTTGAAATCATCAATAATACTTTCTTTTCCTTAAAATCCTAGAATGGCTTCCCAGTATTTCAAGAATAAAACTGAATCTGCTTTTTTTTTTTCTTTTCGAAAATAAAACTGAATCTGCATCCACAAGATCTAATCTCTTTCCATCTCTCTACTCCTTCCCTACTATGGCCTCTTTGCAGGTTTTCAAATGTAGCTGAAATGTGTTTCCCTACCAAACCTTTCCAGCCTATACTTCATTGCATGGCAGGCTCCATTATGTTTCTGAGAGTTCTTCCCCAACCACTTTGTCAGATCACCATCTCCTACCCATTCTTAATTATTTTTTAGTATTTCAACATGTACAATCCCTTCAAATCTTGGATTATAAATTGAATCAAGATCTGTTTGTCTACTTCTTTTATTATCTTCTCCTCTACTAGACTATAAATTCCATCAGGATAAGAGTCTGCCTCTGCTTTTTCTCCTCTGTCTCCCAAACTAGCAGTACACTTGGCTCATAGCTGATACACAACACATATTTATTAAATAAATTGTGGAACCAAAAAGTAAATTAAAAAAAGTAAATGAGTAGGAATTCATAGCCAACATGAAAAAAACTTAACTGTAGAATACCAGTATACATGTAGGAACTGGGTACCATAAGAAGATGTATTAGTCTGTTTGGACTGCCATAAAAAAAATATAACAGATGGGATGTCTTTAACAACAAAAATGTATTTTCTCATAGTTTTGGAGACTAGAAGTCCCAGACAGAGGCACTGGCAGATTCAGTTTCTGGTAAAACCTCTCTTCCTAACTTGTAGATGGCCACCTTCTCACTGTATCTGCATATGATTTCTTTTCTGTGCATGAGCAGAGAGATCATTCATGTCTCTTCCACTTCTTATAAGGACATTAGCCCTGTTGGATTAGGGCCCATTCTTATGACCTCATTTGACCTTAGTTATCTCCCTAAAAGCCTTATCTGAAAATATGGTCACATTGAGGGTTAGAGTTTCAACATATAAATATGGGGGGACACAATTTAGTCCATAGCAGAATAAAACACCTACATTCTAGGAAATAAAATCATGGATCATTGCTTGTGTACCAGTATCTCTGTGGGAAAGGATGGTAGGGGAAGTTGGAGCAGCAGTGGGGTAGTAAAAATCCAGTAGCATGAGTTATCATGAAATGATAGAGATAGTGACAGAGAGTGATAGAGAGAGTGATAGAAAACCCAAGTTAAGATCTATGTAAAATTTATCTAATTAAAGTAATTTGTATGGGTAATTTATCATGAACATAATTATGCAACAAAGAAATTATTACGTCTAGTCATAAACTTATAGCAAATCAGGTTTGATGTAATTTTTTTAAAATATTTTGTTTATTTATTTGACAGACAGAGGTCACAAGCGGGCAGAGAGGCAGGCGGGGGGGTGGAGCAGGCTCCTTGCTGAGCAGAGAACCCAACGTGGGGCTCGATCCCAGGACCATGGGATCATGACCTGAGCCGAAGGCAGAGGCCCAAACCACTGAGCCACCCAGGTGCCCCTTGATGTAAATTTTTAAAATTACAACCACC
Source organism: Mellivora capensis (assembly GCA_004024625.1). Lineage (NCBI taxonomy): Eukaryota > Metazoa > Chordata > Mammalia > Carnivora > Mustelidae > Mellivora > Mellivora capensis. Next base: position 33,202 of record PISX010021263.1, read on the forward strand.
AACTCTTTGTATATGCTCAGTTTTTGTGAATTTGCTATCAAGGAAGATTGCTTGTCTGTGTGTAGAACAAGTCTTCAATGCTGTCGTGTTTTGTTTCTTTGTTTTGTGGGTGGGGGTTATTGAGAACAACTTTAAAATAATCAGAGGAAGTTCTTCATCTCTCTGATGCTAAGTTCTACCTGGCCACCCACTGTGCTCAGTGTTTTAGATCAGTGGTCTCTCTGTTTGTTGATCTCATTCATATGAATGTACATCACGTACGTCTACAGTAACATTCCAAAACTAAAGTTACCACCTCTGTCCAAACCTATTCATTCAAAACACCCCTTTACATTTTAAGTGTCTCTGCACTTTTTATTTCTCCAAGAATTCTTCCACTGACTAAACCCTACCATTATTTGTAGATTCTGTTCAGGTGTTTTCTTACCCTGGGAGCCCTCCCATTATCCCCAGAACAGACTAGATTAGATGTCTCTTTTTGTTCTCTATTGGCATCTAATATGCAAGAAATTAAAAATAGAGCTTCCTTGCAATTCCTGCAATTGCACTACTGGGTATTTACCCCAAAGATACAAATGTGATGAAAAGAAGGGCCATCTGTACCCCAATGTTTATAGCAGCCATGGCCACGGTCGCCAAACTGTGGAAAGAACCAAGATGCCCTTCAACAGACGAATGGATAAGGAAGATGTGGTCCATATACACTATGGAGTATTATGCCTCCATCAGAAAGGATGAATACCCAACTTTTGTCGCAACATGGATGGGACTGGAAGAGATTATGCTGAGTGAAATAAGTCAAGCAGAGAGAGTCAATTATCATATGGTTTCACTTACTTGC